>BRXU01000014.1:2892500-3078021 GCA_030267565.1 Pleodorina starrii
TAAGAATGCAATGCGCCAGGGCGGGGGGAGGAGGTGGACGGGCCGGTGGGACGAGGCAACTTGGGGCAGGCGGGAGCCCCTGGCCCAAAATTCTAAATCCCAGCAATGAGTCCCCCTCCCCGAATGCGCCCCTCCAGGACGCAATGCACACACACGCAACTCCCGACAGACACCACCCACCCACCTGCTATTCTTTGTGAGGTCACCGGCCCCCTTCCCGCCCCCCTGCTGCTGCTGCTGCCCCCCAGAGGCTGCTGCTGTATCGCTCAGGGGCGGCAGTCCCAGCAACCTCCGGAATATTCCGTCGGCCTCCCTCAACATGAACATCATAATGGAGTTGTACACCGAGGAAGAGGTGATGCGCAGACGGCCAGAGTCCAGGTCCTCTGTTCGGGGGAGGTGTTGTCCACGTATAGGCCGAGGGAGGGGGGGTGGGGTTATCCACATTCATGTTCAGGGGAGCGGCCAGGTAAAGGCGTGCATGTGTGGGGTCATCAGAGGGCATCAGAGGGCATCAGAGGGCCCCCAGCCCCACCTGACCTCCCACAAGACCCCACACACCCGCTTCCTCCAAGCCACTCCGCGCATCCCCGAACGAGGACCCCTCGCCATCTCCGCACCCCCGCTGCAAACCCTTTTAAAACCCGCAACCCCCACCCCCCACCCCCCCCCCCACCCACCCTGCGGATCTCCATAGTGACTGGCCAGTCGGTAGGCCCGCACCAGGAACCCAAATGAGCCCAGAGCGGGCGGGTCCCGGCCCTCGGGGCCCCCCCGGGCGGCGTTGCACCAGCGGGCAACCAGCGCGGAAGTAACGTCCACCCGACCTGGAGGGGGAGGGGCGGAGGACGGGGAGGACGGGGAGGGAGGGGGTTTGAGGGCGGTGCGGGGCACGGGTGGGGAGAGACATCGGGGATGGCATGTAAGGAGAGGGCGCACGGAGGGCGGAGGCACGATGCGGATGGGGAAGTAAGATGGGGACGGGGCATACACGTGGATGCGGCAGACTCCTGCCTGCTTTGGACAGGAGGCGTGTCCGTAGCGCCCTTGCCCCTCTGAACTCACACACCCACGCACCCACCCACTCGCCCTCCCACCCATCCACCCACCGGACGTCCCTGGCTCCTGCTCCTCCGCGTCCTCCGACGCCGGGCCCTCCTCCTCCTCCGCCTTCTTCTTCTTCTCTTTCTCCTTCTTCTTGTTGTCAGCCTGCGCACCAACGCACCAACGTTTCAATCACTAGACCTCGGGGGGGGGGGGGCAGTGGGGGAGGGGGGCTGGGCCCGGGCGTTCCCCTCAAAACAAATACACGCAATACAAAGACCCACCCACGGGTGCACAGATCGCGCAGCGGGACTTGCAATGACCCATGGGTCGGTAGGTCAGCCCTCCCCGCGAAAACCCGTGCCAGCAGGGCAGTCCCAGGGGCCCCCAGGCGGCACCGCACCCAACGGCCCATCGCAACGCCGCTCCGCCGTCCGTCCGTCCGTCCGTCCCGTGCAAGAGCAAATGCAGGGGGGGAGGGGACAGGGCCGCCCAAAGCCGGGTTCCGCGACCCGACGGCGGCATACACGGAGGTAACCAGCTAACCACACACCCACACAAACACACATGTCCGCATATCGCCGTACCTTCTTGGCGGCACCCTCCTCCTCCTCATCATCCTCCTCGTCGTCCTCGTCGTCCTCGTCGCCGCCCTCCGAGTCGTCATCCTCTCCCGCTCCGAAACCCAGCAACTCAGCATCCGCGTCCTGCAAAACGTTTCGAAACAAAACAGTCGACCAACAATATCAGTCGTACGACAGACAAGTACAACGATGGCATTTCGACGCGGCCAGGCGCCGTGCTGTGATTTGAGAGAGCGTTGTTGTGCGACAGCCAACCCATCAGCCCTCCCAACCAAACTCACCAACCAACCTTCCTAACCACCAACCAACCAACCAACTACCCACCTTGAGGTACTGGTAGAATTCGGGGTCCTTCTCTCTGAGGGCCTCCAACTGGGCTCTGACAGGGGGAGGGAGAGGGCGGGGTGGGGGGGGTGGGGCGGAAACCATTCGGGGGGTTAGCGGGAGCCGGGGGTCAGCGGCGGGTTCGGGGGTTCGGGGGGCAGCGGGAGGAAGGCGGGGTCAGGAGGGTTTAAGTTGGTTTGGTGGTCCAGGTGTGTGACCACTGACCGGGTGTGTGACCGGGTCCGGGGCTGATTGACGCACAACGCCCGTCACTCGACCCCCAGCCTCCAGCCTCCTGCCGTCAGCGTCACCCCAACTCCTTCCCTGGCCCAATCTCGCCCGCCCGTCTCATGCGCCCCAACCACCCGCGGGACGGTGGGAGGTTCCCTCCCTCCCTCCCTCCCTCCCTCCCTCCAAGCCCGAAGCCACACCCCGCACGTCGGGGCCCCCGGCCGCCGCACCTGTGCTTCGAAATCTCGCCCTTCAGCCGCTTATTGTCCTGAACCACCGGGTCAGAGCCGCCGCCACCCTCCTCCTCCTCCTCGTCGTCGTCCTCGTCCTCGTCCGGGCCGCTCCCCCCGCTGGGCATCTCCTCCCCGTCCTCATCGTCCCCGGACAGATCAGACAGATCCGCGTCATCGTCCTCATCCTCATCATCGCCAACCTCCAGGATGTCGTCATCGTCGTCATCGCCCAGCTCGTCATCGTCCTCGAAATCGTCCTCAAAGCCACCCTGCCGTACAGTGCGGACATGCAGAGGCAGTAGAGGCAGCGGCTCGCGGGTTCAGCGTCCGGGTCGGGGTCGGGAGTCGGGGCCCGCCTGAACCCACCTAGCACCCCACCTCCCCCACCCCCCTTAGCCCCCCTTAGCCCCCCTTGGCCCTCCGCACCCCCACCTGGAGGAACTCTTCCGCGTCCATGTCCTCAAAGGCGCCCTTCTTCTTCTTCCCCGCCGCCCCCTCCTTACGGAACTCGTCTGTGGGAGCAAGAAAGGAGGGAGGGAGGAACACGGTCATGGGGGCCAGGGGGCACGGGTGGTGGGTGGGTGGGTGGAAGAGAGGCTCGTGACGACACTGCAGGGGGCTCCCTTGCTGCGCTCGCTCCTGCTGTGTAACGAAAATATGGCTTCGTGTGCCACGCAGCTCTTCGGTTGGATTTTTTCGGGGTTTCATTCCGGGGGGTCGAGGGGGCCCAGCGGCGAATCACAGGTAGGGGCAGCAGCTGCTGCAGGCTGCACGCATGGGGAGCAAGGCCTCCCCCTTTGCGACTGCACCTTGCGCGAAGTCGGGGAGGGAGTAAAGGTTTTTATAGAGGGCTGGAGCGTACGTGGGGGACAGTGGGGACTAGGCAGGCGGAGCGCAACGACGGACGCGACGGAGGCACGCCGATGTTTTGATGCTTGAAGCATGATTACTGACGCTGTTTGCGCTAGGCCATTAGGCGCCCCGGGCACAGACACTGCCGTCACGGAACATCGACATGCCCACGCCAAAGTTCTGACCGACCTATTGATAAGCAAGGGCAACCTCCTTTGGCTAGTAACAACATCATGCTCACCTCCAGCTTTTACAACGCTTGGGGCTCGACTGCCCTTATGCGGCTGGCGGCGCTTATGCTTCCGCCGAGCGTGGATGGCGTTCTTCAATTGACCCTTGCGGGCCATCTTTTTGGTTGCCTTATTCACGCCCATGGTTGCGGGCTACTTGTTAACGCGATGGGTGACGGCGCCACCCGAAGGACGGCAAAGCCGTCGGTAACTAATTTATAATGCAGCACGTAAAACTTTCAAAGTCACTTACAAGTCCTGAAGTGGAACCGTTCAATGAGCAGTGTGTCTAGCAAGACGGGAGGGCTGCAACCAATTTTGCAATCTCGGGCAGTGAGTCCAGTTGAAACACTACGAAAACGCACGAGACAAATGTTTTAGTGCGGCGCTTCAAACGAGTCACTCCTGTGGGGTTCTAGTGTATTACGACCGGGGCCAACGATAGCCAACGAAGTCAGTTAGCCAGAGCAACGGCCAGTCGGCCACAGTAACATTTCGACGCCGCAGTGTCTTCTCTCTCACCCAAAGCTCATCCTCCCTGTTCCCAATTTCACTTATTGAAAACTCAAAACTGCTAGCTCCGGCCCCCTGCACAAGCATCTGCTGGGACACTAGTAAAAAATGATACCGCACCGGGGTAGTGTGCGAATGTGATCGCACTCCGGCTGCTGCCTCGCACACGAGGGATGCGGGTCATCAGTCGGGGTTCTGGTGCCACAGTGCCTCAGTGCTGACAATACAATGTAACCACTAAACGCTGACACTACATTGCAACCGCCAACACTTCAGCAGGTTCTTGTCATTCACATTCACATTCCAACTCACTGCAAGCGGCGGCATCCCCATCATCCCCACGGCGGCATCCACACCGCATTTCTTTAATTGACCCCCTTTTCCGCCTCCGACGGACGGGAGGGGCTAGCCCGACAAAGACGACCAAGCCATACACCCACCGCCGTTCCGCCCCCCCGCGTGTATCTCGCTCTGCTAGCCCTCTCCGCACTCGGGGCCGCACCCGGGGTCACAGTGCGCTGCACCCGTCGCACGCGGCCTGGCCAACAACCGCAAATAGGGCGGCCGTGGCCTTTATCTTCGGCACCCCAGGCGCCTTACTTGATCAGCAGCGGAGGCCCGGTACCGCCATCTCCCCGCACAACAAAAGCATACACAAAGCACACCCTGGTCCGCACACCCGCCGCCAGCGGGCGCATGCTCGCGGGGTCGCGGGCGCACACGAGACGGTGGCGGAACAGCGGCACATCCAGTCCAGCAGCCTAATGCTGGCTATGCACGCTCTTGACGTCCTTCCCGGCACACCTCCCTCTGCCAAGGGCTGTGGGGCGCCTCTTCGCCCGCGTGCATGCGAGCACGCGAGCACGAGCGCGCCGCAACTTGGCACTCACCCGCGGGTCGAAACCTAACGAGCCCAAACCGCAGCGACCAGCCGCCGCCGCAGCAGCACGGTAAGGCAACCTTGGGTCACATCTCGCGCGCCATCACACCCCCCAATGACCAGTGGCCCACCGTCAACCCGCCTCGCCTGCCGCAGCGGAGGCGCGGACAAACCTGCAGTCTGCAGCACGCAGCTGCGAGTCACATACGGTGGACAGGGCTCGGGCGGTACCTCAGCCCCGCAGCCGCCTCAGCGTCGATGTCGCCTCCGGTCCCCCCGCCGCCACCGCCGCCGCCTTGCGCTTGTGCTCTTCCACCATCCGCTGCGCCGTCTCGTCAAGCACCTGCCGCAGCTGGTCCGCAATGACGGAGGGATCCCGCGCTGAGCCCATGTCGTGGTACGGCAGTCCGAGGAAGGCGGCGATGTTGTGGTAGTGGTAGTTGCCAATGGAGTTGTGCATCACCTCGATGACGGCGGAGGTGGAGGGGCGCAGCCACACCTCGTTGAACACACCGGCGCCGTGGATGGCGACTAACACATTGGTGCGGGCCAGGATCATGAGCTGGAGTGACAAGGCGGGGCGGGGCGGGGTGACAGGGGTGTGAATGGGGTGTTAAGAGGGTGATTGCGTGGGGCGGGAAAGGGGCGTTGGGTGGCACAGCGGCATTGCCAGGGTAAAGGTTCGTTGGACTGGGCCGGGCCGGACTGGACGACATAACAAAGGAATCAAGTAGGAGGGTCTGAAGAGGGTTCCCGCTGCTGCTGCTGCTGCTGCCTGGAATCGACCGGGTCGGAGCGGCGGGGAACGCGAACAAGGGCTGTGGCACACCTCACCTGGTACCTACCTGCGTGTATAGGCCCTCTAGAGCGCGAAGAAAGCGCGGTCCCACAGCCCCCATTGCCGCCTCCATCCCCATCTCCCCCCTGCCCACCCTCCCCACCCCCCCTCATGCGCACCCCCCCGCCCCCTCCCCGCCCCCACCTGATCCGGGTACCAGCGGTGGTCCCCCAGCTCCATGGAGCCGAACTCAAAGTAGACGGGCAGCTTGCGGCAGTTGGGTGCGCCCGGGTCGCGAAGGCAGGAGCGCGCGTTCCAGCTCATGACCGCGGAGGAGAGCGCCGCGATGATGTCCTCGTCATTGCCCACCATTCGTTGGGTCTGAAGGAGGGGGAGAGGGGGAAAAGAAGATACCGCAGCGGAGGGACGGAGACCGGAGAGGGGGGGGCAAGTGAGCCAAAGCTGAGGCTGCAGTATTGCTGAAAGGCAGCGATGTTGGCGAACAGATCCATTGGGGGGAGGGGAGGAGTTCAGTGGAGCGGTCCGGGGTTGGAGGGAGAGGGGGCAGAGACGGGTACAACGGTTTGGGGTCTGCGGGAGCGGGGTGGAGGTGGAGGTGGGGTCTGGAGGGGGTGAAAAGGAACCGCAGCGACGTAAGCGAGGCGAGGTGAGCCGGGCGAACGAAGCGAGCGGTCCTTGCCACCCTCCCCTTCCCTTCCCCTTCTCCGGGGTGGAGGTGGAGGTGGAGGAGAGGGAAAGTTGAGAACGAGCGGAGCGAAGCGGTCCGGGCCCGGGCGGCGTCGGGAAGCCGGCGCAGAGGGACCCCGTTCGCTGCCACTCTCGCTCGCAGCCCTGCCAGGGGCTTCCTCAGCCCCTCCCTTCCGCCCACCTGCCAGCCCGTGAACGTGTGTTTGTTGGCCGTCTCGAAGTGTCTCCGGGACACCCAGGTCACCCGTCCCACCACCGTGTCGTCATTCTGGCGGTGCTGCCCGTCAGGCCAGGTGTAGCTCTCAGGTCGGATGTCCGCCATCAGCGCGTGGACCCACTGCATCACGCCGCTGAAGAACAGGGACCTGCGTACGGGGGGCGGGAGGAGCGGGGGAGGGGTGGGGTAATAAGAACGGCCCGGGGCGAGGGGGCCGGCCCGGGGCGGGGGTGGGGTGGGGTGGGGGAGGGCGGAGGGATGGGACCCGGAGTGGGGCGGGGCGAGTGCGGAGAGGTGGAGCAGGGGCGGGTAGGCGCTGCGGCATGCCCGCCATCAACCCCACCCCTCCTTCGCCCTCCGCTGCCCCACTGCCCCACCTGCAGTCGGTTGTCCTCCCGGGCCAGAAGTGCGTGTAGAAGGAGCGGTGGGGCATGGAGGCGATGAGCACGTTCTTGAAGCAGGTGCCGGGGGGGTAGGGCCGGTTGCGCAGGAAGCGGATGCGGTAGGGGTAGGCGATGCGGCGCCACAGCTCCAGGAAGAAACCGGCGGGGGCGCCGTCAAAGGCCACGATGGTGATACCCTGCACGTGCACGTGACAGTGCAGGTGATGGGGGAGGGGGTCGGGGGGAGTCGGGGGAAGTCGGGGCCGGGGTAGTGCGGAGGCGCGCGAACCAGATGGTCCGCAGACAGACGGTACATGAGTGTATGAGATGGCTGAGATCAGGATCTGCCGACCAGCTTCGAGGCGACACAAGACACGATAAAGGCTGCGTTCGCGCAGGGGCCGTGGAAAACAAGGCGGGAGGCATCGTCCATTTTCGGATTCGCTTCCTTCTCCCTACAAACGTGGCTCCGCCCCCTTTCTTCCCACGACCCTCCGGGGCCATCCCCCGGGGGCGGGGGCGGGGGCAGGGGCGGGGGTCCGGGGTCTCCCCACCCACCTGCTGCAGCAGCTCCTTGTGAGGGTACATCCACAGAGCCGCAAACAGATTGTTGACCTCCTCGAAATGGTGAAAGGCGTTGGTGGGGTCCATGCGCGTCACAAAGTACACCGGGTACGACACCGTACGGCGGGGGTCGCTGCAGGCGTCCATCACCTCCGGCTCCGGAGCTGCCTCCAGTGCGCCGTACAGCCAACGATCCGTGTGCGAGTCCTCCAGCTGCGCGTGGTGGGGTGACGTCACGGGACGGAGGAGTGCGAGAGGTGGGGCGGAGGTTGGGTTTCGGAGCGGGAATGTCCGTCCATCAAGAACGTTTCCCCACGTCCTCCCCCGGGAGCAGAGAAAGCTGCAACACGGCAACATGTTCCAACATTACGTTTCAGCGGAACCCAGATCAGCGCCCCCCCTTCTTACGCGCCCTCTCCCTCCGCAACCCGCCGCACCTCTCCGCGGGCCCAGGGCAGCGGCTGCCGGAGGGCGCACGCCACCTTTGCAGATCCCTTCTTGGGTGTGGGGTATCGGGTGCCCGGCTGTGTGAGCACCTCTCCCAAAAAGTCGTTCGAGTTGAGAATCAGGTTGGTGGCCGTACAGAACTGATGGGGAAGAGGGGGTGAGGGAAGGGGGAGGCAGGTGAGAGAGGGAGGACGCGGTGCGCGGCAAGGGTCGAGGAGTTCATGGGTCGTAGGATTTGAATGGGCAGGCTGACAGGCTACCGCTCGCGGTGCCGGTATCTATGCTGGCTGCGTGGCTTGGGGACCCCCCAACAGCTCGGGCGCTGGGCTGGGGCCGCAACTTGCGTGCCTTCTTAGGAGGAAAACTCAAGTCCTGGTTAAGCCGTGCATGTGCGCGTCTACGTGTGCGTGTGTAGTCAGCTCAGACGGCGGCTGTTTGGGTTTGGGTGGATCCCGTTGCAAGCTGCGGTGCTGCGAGCAGTTGGAAGCCCGAGTTGCAGCGCCGTCGCCCCTGCGTCTGCGGGCCCCGTTGCAAGCCCCAGGTGTTCATGTGATCTAGTTGCGTTCACCCGTCCTGCTTCGCCGACTACCTCGAACGACGGTCGTGCCCGGTCCGGGCGCCAGCCCTCCTCCCAGCAAATTTACGCTTGCCCCTCGCCTGATCATCACAGAACCCGTTTCCCCCGATTGAACTCACCAAGCTGCCGACGTTCTGGCCATTATTGGCTGGTGGATGCTCGTAACAGCTGAACGTTGACTTGCCGGACGTGCATACGTCTTTCTTTGCATCTCTCCATCGCTGCAGGTAGCCCATTCCAAATCGCTGGTCGCAGCTGCTGTCGAGAGGAACTGACCCATTCTTCGTGAGCTCCGCGCGCGCAGCATCGAGCCATTTGTCAACTTGCAACTTATCCGTCCACTTGGAAACATGCGACGGGACCGGATATCTAACTGCCGTAACATTAGCTGACATGGCAGGCGTTGTGCCATATGCGATGAAGATGATCGCTAGGATCAGCAGAACTGCCGTCCCCGCCATGCTCCCTTTCCGCTGTGTCCTGCTCTGCGCACAGCGCGCCATGAGACCGACAAACGTAGCACTACGCATCACGTGTTTTACAGCCCTACCCCAAGGACCGCCATGCGCCTAGAGTACAGGAGATTGACGGACACATAAAAATTACCCTTGTGATCACTGCTATTATTGTAACTAAAAATGCTAGGGATGCAGGTCTGGCCGCAATCAGCAACCTCCTGAGGGAGGTTCGTCGTAATAACAGTATGCCGTAAGGAAACTTTTCGCGCTTTTAACCGCGTCGTACGATGGATTCGCCAGAGAGGACTGCCCTCAAGCATTGCTGCAGCTTACTTGACATGTGTGGCTTCTGAGAACTGCATTGCGGCGAGCGTTTACGTCGCTGTCCATGAGAATTGACGAGCAAAGTTGACTGAGTCGTCCATGTGCCACTCAAGGTTCGGTGAAAACATGGCAAAGCACTAGGCTGATGACGAGCGATATGGGTATCAGGTCCCGTAGTTGTCGGCGCTAGGAAATGAGGAACAGCTGCCGCATGGCTTTGGCCGATGTCCAAGCATAGGCACGCCGAATCCTCGGGCAGCGGCAGCAGCAGCAGCAGCAACCCAACGCTGCTCAGAAATGCGCAGCTCATCAACGAGCGCGCACACATTCTCGGGCTGCAGCTGCAGCACGCGGCGCTCGCCACCCGCATCTCCGCAGCCGTCCGCAGCTACGGCCTCCCCACCCTTCAGCAGCAACTCCACGAGCTCCTGCGCCGCGGCATCCTCCACGACGACCTCGCCGCCGCCCGAGCGGAAGTCACCGCCCTCAAAGCCCTCCTGGAACGAGCCCAGGCCGGCCGCCTAGCCAGCGCCACCACCGCCGCCGCCTCCGGCGGCGGCGGCGGCCCTGCGCCGCGCTCCGGCCGCCATGCCGCCGGCGGCGGTGGCGGCGCCGGCGGCGGCTCCACCGCCGGCCGCGCCGCCGGCAGCAAGCAGTACGCCGCGCTGGCGACGGATCATGTACGGCACTGGCTGGATCAGGCGCAGGAGGCGGTTCTGCTGCTGGAGGATCTCGCGGCGCCCGGCTCCATCGACGAGTGGCCGCTGGACCCGCCCGAGCCGCCGCCGCCGCGGCCCCCCGGCGGACCCCCCGTCGCGCATTTCATCCAACGCATCCCGCCGGAGCTGACCGCCCTCATGGAGCTCCCAACCACCTTGTACGACCAACCGCCGCCGCCGCCCGTCACGCCGGGGCGGCCGCCGCTGCAGCAGCAGCAGCCTGGCGGCGGGGGCGAAGCCGCCGCCGCCGCCGCCGCCAGCCTCGGCGGTGGCAGCGGCGTGCTCTGGGACGCTGCGCCGCTGCTCCGCGACCCCTCGCTCTCCTCCGCTGGCGTGTCGTCCGCCAGCGGCGGTGGCGGCGGCGGGTGCGGCAGTGTGTTCCGTGTTGCCTGTCACGAGAGCGCTGAGCTGATGTGGCCCTCGTTGTCCGGTGGTGATCTGGTGCTGCTGCTGCCCGGGAGGTACAACTGGCCGGAGGGGACGGTGCTGCTGAGGGCGGCGGTGCGGGTGCTGGGGCTGGGCCGGCAGGTGAGCAGGGGAGGGCGTGGGGAGGGCGGTGGGGGGGGTAAAAAGAAGATATCGCAGCGGAGAAGGAGACGGCGTTAGCGGGGGGGAGCAGGGAGGGAGGGGGGGGGAGGGGGCGGGTGCTGGGGCGGGGGGAGGTCGGGAAAATTGGGGTGAGGACAGAGGAGGAGGGCAGGGGTGTGTGTGTCTCTGTGTGCCTGTTGGTGACACACCATCAGCGGGCCCCAACCATGATGTGGCCTATTGATGAAGTGAAGCGGCCCACTGCCGGTAACGAGTTTGTGCTCGCGGATGTGTCGCGCTGACGCACGGGCCGTACCGGTTGTACTGCATGTGCCGTACCGCAGCCCGGCGACGTCGTCATCCACAACAACGAGGAGGACGACGTGTTTGTGGAGTGCGCCGCGGGGCCGCCGCCGCCGCCGTTCCCGCCGCCGCTGGGCGGCGGCGGCGGCGCTGCCGCCGCCGCGGCCGCCGCAACTGCACCCGCGGGGACATCGGCGGCGGCTACGGCTACGGCCGGTGGTGGTGGTTCCGGTCCATCCGGCGCTGGTGGCGGCCCGGGGGGGCCCGGTGGCGGTGGTGGCGGTGGCTGCTGGAGCGCTGCGGAGGCCGGTGGTGGTGGTGGTGGTGGTGGTGTGGTGCTTGAGAACTTGACGCTGCTGCAGCTGGGGGGATACGAGGGGGCGCTGAGGGTGGGTGTGGAGGGGGGGGGTGGGAGGGACGGAGGCGGGGTGAGGGTGGGGTGAGGGCGGTGGTGATGAAGGACAGTCCGGTGGGGGCAGAGGAGAGAGGGTGGGGTGTGGTCGTTGGCACGGGTTGCAGCAACGCAACCAGCCAGCCAGCCAGCCCTTTATGAAGCCACGTGGGCAGAGACGGCGTGCGGGTGGATGGGCGTGTGTGGGTGTGGGTGTGTACGGACCCCTCATCCCGAACCCTCCCAGGTGGGTCACCTTGCCAGTGCTGCGGTTGTCCTTAACCAATCCCTTTCGACCCTTCCCTCCCCACCAACCTGCTCCACATCCCCCACCTGCATACTGCTCCTCATAACCATCCCCACCACGTATGCCCCCCCTTGCCTCTCCTCTCCACCCCCCTCCTCTCCTCCCCCCCTCCCCTCTCCTCCCCCCCCCTCCCCCCTCCAGGTGCTCCGAGGTCGCACCACGTTGGTGGATGTGGTGGTGCAGTTCGCCATGGGGGGACTGCAGGTGGGGGGGAGGGTGGGGGGGGAGGGGGGGGAGGGAGGAAAGGGTTGGTGGGAGCGGAGGCGGAGGGGAGGAGCGCTGCGGGGTCCTTTGGGGGGCAGGCTGGACTTCTCTTGTCGGTCTATATCCAGAGTTCCATTCAGACATTCGGTTGGTTGGTTGGCTTGCTGGCAGACAAGAGCCCGGAGGGGGGGAGGTTGCCGCTTTCCGCTTTGGGACTGGCCGCCATCCACCACCCCACATCACCCCACGTTGTCCTCCCCCCCCGCCCCTCTTCGACCTCCCCCTCCCCCTCCCGCTCCCCCCCCTCAGGTGGACGGAGGTGCCCACCTGGTGTTGCGCAACTGCCAGGTGGTGGGGGGCGCCACTGCGGGGGTGCAGGTGGCGGCGGGGGGGGTGCTGGAGATGGTGGGGGGCTGTGTGGTCAGTCGCTGTGGAGCGGGGGACGATGTGGTACCCAAGGTGAGGAGGGGAGGGGGGGAGGGGGGAGGGGCGGGTTGGGTTTGTAACCTTAGGTGGGGGTGGGGGTGCGGGGATGGAGGAGGGGTGGTGCGGGACCAGGGGAGGGGAGGGCGGGGCGGAGGGCGACACGGCAGCGTCCCCAGCCTGAGTGAGTGAGTGGTTGAGTGAGTGAGTGCGTGCGGAGGCTGTGCTGTGTTGTCTTCAGGTGCAGTGAAGAGGCGGACAGGTAACCGGTGACTGGTATGGACACAAGGGCGGTGGCGGAGTGTGTGTGGGGGGGGGGGACGGGTCCCGGGAGTAGACTGTAGTCGCTCCCCTGCGGCCTGCGTCCAAACACAGCTGCACTGCGTCCAGGTCCAGGTCCAGTTGCCGCCCGCCGTGCTTCTTATCTTAGATCTGCCCCCTCCCCCCTTTTTCCCCGCCGCTTGGCTGCCCCTCCTTCCTCCCTTTGTTCCCACGCTGTGGGTCGCATTCTCCCCCTCCCCCCCCCCTCCCCCCCCCCCCGAAGGACCTGGGCGGTGTGGAGGTGATGGTGCCGCTGGCGGACTACCCCCGACTGGCGCCTCCCAGCCCGAGGGCGCTCATACAGGTAGGGGGGGCTTGGAGGGGCATGGAAAACCGTAGAAAAGGGGACGGCCGCGGGGTGGAGTGGTTGGAGATGGAAGGGGGAAGGGGGAAGCAGGCCCAGACGGGGGGCGAGGACGGCCTCCCAGCGGTCTGTGCTGCTGGTTAGCGGGATGGTTGAGGTGGAGGGCAAAGCAGAGCAGGGCAGGGCAGAGCGGCTCGCGGTGGGGTACGCGCTCCATACCCCTCCTTACATGTCCTGCATCCCTTCCATCAGTATTGTTACGGCCACCGCCTACCTGCCCTATTTCCCCCCCGGGGGCCCCCAGGCTCACGCGGACATCTTGGCCGGCGGCCCTGCAGAACCCCCGCGGCAGCAACAACAGCAGCAGCAGCAGCAGGCGGCAAACTCCTCCTCCCCCTCTGCGATGTCGGGAGTGGCGTCGGCGGCTGCGCAGCCCCCCCTGGAGCTGTTGCAGCCCCGTCTGGGTGCCGTACAACCGCCCGCCACGGTGGTGATCGGCCCCGGCTGCTCCGTACAGGTGCGATCCCACGCCCTCCAAGCCTCCATACACCGGTGTGTGTTTGTTTGTGTGTGTGTGGCCTCATCTGGAGAGGACCGGACAGGGCTGCATGCGCTTCTCCAGTTCCTTACCGCCTTCCGCACCCGTCCTCCCTTCCTTCCTCCCTCCCTGCATGCGGTTCTCCTTTTTATGACCCTCTGTCCACGCAGTCCTCCTTTTTTACCCTGTCTCCCCGCACCCCTCCCTTCCTGCCTCCCTTCCTGCCCCCCTCCCTCCCCGCCTCCCTCCCCGCACCCCCTCCCTCCCCGCCTCCCTCCCTCCCTCCCCTCCCTCTCCAGAACACTCGCGGCTTCGCCATCTCGCTGGTCAAGAAGCGCTCACTGGCGGCCTACCACGAACTGCTGCACAGCACCGCAGGAGGGGGCGGAGGAGGGGGCGGGGGCATCGGCCAGGGGCCCGGCGGAGGAGGCGGAGGAGGAGGCGGAGGTGGTGGTGGCGGCTGTTGCAGCCTGGCTGCTGCCCTGGAGGGCGCCCGGGTGCTTGTGGCCCGGGGGGCGAGTCTGGGTCCACAGAACAGTCGGGGGGCGGTGGGGGTGGTGGAGCTGGAGTATCACCAACTGGATGGAGATGCGGTGAGAGAGAGAGGGGAGGGAAGGGGGGAGGGGGGGAGGGTGAAGCGAGGGGGGGTTGGGGTGACCCGTGGGTCGGTGGAGGGGGCGGCGCAGCGTGTCGGGCGGGGAGGGAGGGGGGTTCCCAGACTCGGCGCGCTGTGGAAATGTCCCCCACAACACAACACAACACACCCTTGTGGGCTCCAACGGGAGATGCTGCCTTCCTCTCCCCCCTCTTCCTCCTGCTCCTTCCCGAGAGCGCCCTGAACTGGGGCTGGTGCAGTGCGCGCCCCTCACCCCTCCACCCCTTCGCCCCTGCTTGCCTGCTTGCACCACCTGCCCGGTGCCGAGTCCTTCATGCGCCCTCCACCCTTCGCCCCTCCCTGGATACGCATTGACTCCCGCCCTCAACCCCCACCCGCTCCCTCACCCGTTCCCTCACACCCGCCCTCAACCCACCCAAACCGCCAACAGGTCAACCGCCGGACCGCATCCCGGCACTTCCATGCCGTACAGATGTCGGCGCGGCAACTGCAGGTGAGGGGATGGGTGGATGGGTGCGCTGTTCGGGTTTGGTCCTTTCATTCCCGCACTCAATATCTCTTTAGTGCATCCATTCATGAATCCCTTTGTCGGTGAGAGGTCCACGGGGCCCCAAACCGCGCACCCAAGCCCCCACCTGCATACCACGTGTGCCAACCATCCGTGTGTGTGTTTCATCCTCAACCCCCGCCCCCCGGCCCGCCCCCTGGCCCGCCCCCCTCACCATGCCCCCCCCCCCCGCTACACGGCCTGTGCAGGAGGGCTTCTCCTCGCCCGGCGTGGATTGGACGTCGTACCGCATTCGGCTGGAGGGACAGCCCGCTCGGCCGGGGCGGAGGTGGGTGTGGGGTGGTGGGGGCGCGACGCGACGCGGGGGAGGGGGTGGGGTCTGCGTGGGGACTGAGGGCGGGGGAGGGCTTTGCGCCGGAGAGCTCGATTGCGGCCGGCTCCGCTCTTTTGGGGTGGTCGGTCACAGCCCAACGGTCGGCTGGCCGGTGCGAGGCTGTAAAAACGGTTCTCCCTCCCTCCCGCCCTCCCTCCCTGCCCCCCAACGCCCAGCTCGCGCCTGAGGCCTCTCCGCCTCCCTCCCTGCCGCCCTCCCGCCCTGCCGCCTTCCCTCCCTCCCTCCCTCCCTATGCGTGATGTGCGTAGAGCCACAAAGATCGACGTAGCGGCCACAGCAGCAGCGGCGGCGGCGGCAGCCGCCAGCAACGGCCCAGACGGTCGCAGCGCCGGCGGCGGCGGCAGGCGCGGCGGCGGCGGCGGCGGGTGCCACCAACAGCAGCAGCAGCAGCGGGGTGTGGTGGTGGGTAGTCGGACGCTGCGGCAGCTCCTGGTGGCGAGTGTGGCGAGGGCACAGCGGCGGCAGAGGGGACTGACGGCGCGGTCCGGACTCGGCGGCGGCGGAGCCGCCGATGTCGCCTCCGAGAATGACGACCGCGACAGCTCCGCTGACAGTAGCGGCACCAGTGGCAGCGGAAGCGATGGCAGTAGCAGCGGCAGCGGAGGCAGCAGTAGCTATGACGAGGCGGGGAAGACGGAGTCGGAGGGCAGTGAGGCGGAGGAGCTGGGTCTTGGGGAGGGGGAGCTGGGAGCTGGTGGGGGGACCCTCGAGGCGGGTGGGCCGGGGGGGAAGGGGCTACGAGGCGGCGAGGCGGAGGGAGGAGGAGCGGACTCGGGCGACAATGCGCCGGGGGGCGTTGGCGGGGAGGGTGGCGGGGTCGCGAGCGGGGCTCCTTGCCGCCGGCGGCCGCCTCGTGGGGGACCTCGCGTCTGCGCGTGTTGCGGCTGGTCATCCCGGGGGGCTGCGGTGGCGGTGACAGCTGCGGTGGCGGTGGCGGTGGAGGGGCGGCAGGAGGAGGCGGGAGGCGGAGGCGGCTCCGTGGAAGGGCAGCAGCGGCAGCGGGAAGGGGAGCGGGGGCCGGAGGCGGCGGCGGTGGGGCCTGTGGCCAAGGCGGAGGCCAATGCGGGGGAGGACCCAACAGCCGCTGCCGCCGGCACATCCACAACGTCGCCGCCGGCGGGGGAGCGCAGGCCCTGCTCTCAGCCCGGCTCTCAGCTGGATGACGTCGCCGGTGGCGCTGTCGGTGCTGATCCGCCTGCAAACGCAACGGCGCGAGCTGCAGCGGCCTCCCCCCCGGCTCTTCCGGCTTTGGCCAAACGGTCAAGCGGTGGTGGCCTCCTGGCCGCATCATCCGAGCCCACCCATCACATGCTGCCGCCGATGGCGATGGATGCCCCGGGTGAGGTCGGGGGCATCAGCGGCGGTGCGTCGACGGCTGGCGGGACAGGGACAGCCGCCGCGGCGGCGCCGCAGCCGCCGCAGCCGGCAGCAGCGCCTGGCGGCGGCGGCGGCATCAAGCTGCGGCGCTGCGGCGGCTGCCTGTCTGTGCTGTACTGCGGGGAGGAGTGCCAGCGGCGCGATTGGCCGCGTCACGCGCCCGAGTGCCGCCAACTGCGCAGCGCGGCGGCGGGGGCGGGGGCGCGCGGCGAGGTCACGTGAAGGTGATGACGGTGGCGGCGGCGGAGCCTCAGCCGCGCGACGACCGTCGGGGCTATGGGAGGGGGCCCCCTGCTCTGCTCTGCTGTGCTCTGCCGAAAGGAGGAAGCTTGGAGGGGGGAGATTGGGAGAGGGAGGGTTCCCCCTTGGCTGACTGAACTCGACAGGAAATGAACTGAACGGAACGGAAAGCCCAAGTTCCCCCACCCACCCCTCCTCCTCAGGGACCCAATGCACGTGTTTGACTCGTTGGGTGACATCCGGGGCTGATGGAGAGTTGTCGTGTTGTGTTGTGTTGTAATGTGAGGCTGAGGAGGGACCCGTGGGACTTGGGAAGCGCTTGGGAAGTGGAGGAATTGCAGCGGCAGGGGGAGAGCCCGTGTGCTCGGTAAGGTAGGGATCGGAGAGGCTCCCCGACCCCCCGTGGCTTTTGACGCAGTTGAACTTACAGTTGGTAAAGAGCCAGCGACATTGGCGTCTGCGTCGAAGAGTCTATACGGTTGGACGTGACATGACGTGTATCATTGGTGCATATAACCCTACCTGAACGTGTTTAGCCCATCAACGGGCTCTTGGTCCTCACGAGGTGCCGTCAGCAGCTATCATGGGCCGAAACCCTCCAAGGTGTAATTCTCCCCACATACATGTATGACCTCACCTGAGACCTGTCCTCTCTCTTGACCTGACCTCTGACCTGACACCTGACCTGTGAGCAGCAATCCTGGTGTAGTGCCAATGTGGGGCTTCGGCCGCGAGATCGTCACCACAGTGTGGTTTGCACCGGCCATCCTCGGGCTCTGGGTGTGGCTGAGTGAATGGATTGTTGGCCTGGACCAGGGGCGACCAACATGTGGGGTGTGCGGCTGCTCGCGGCCGGGGAGGCACCACAGCCGAGATCGCGGCTGGTGCTGCGGCTGGTGCTGCTGCTCGTGTGTCCAGCCGCGAAGGGACGCCGGGCTATACCCCAGCGCCGTGCGGAAACATGGGCCGGCAACGGAAGGTGACGGGGGTAAGAGCCTGACTGCCCGGCAAGCCACAAACAGATGCGCGGTTGCATCTGTAATTCAAACGCATCCGGTGCAGAGGGAAGGAGGAGGAGGACACCCGTCCGGCGATGGAGGGTGGCCTAAAGCAACCCTAAAACCCTAAACTCTAAAACCCTGAAGACCAAGTGCAACCGTGACGTACTTCACTTTGCTCAAACTCCCAACCATCAAAGTCTTATTCTTCAAGACCACCACCACCACCACCACCACCATTACAAGCACCACCCCCACCAATACTCGCGGCGCCGCGCTGGACCCGAAGGTAACCCTCCCTCCCTCCCGGCTCGTCGGGGCCGCGGATTCGTCCATTGGGCCCAATGGCGAGAGCCCAGCCCAGCGAGACGGCAGTAGCCGGTAACCCACCCCCCTTTCCTGTGTGTGTATTTATTCCCGGGGGACACAAAGTGCGCGTGTGTGTGTATGCTGCCAACGCTCTTCCTTACCGGTACCAGTAGTAGCAGTACGTACCGGTAGCAGCTGCATCAGCGCACCACGTGCACAGTTCAGCAGTCCTCCTCCTCCTCCTGCTCCCGGGACCAGAGGCGCCCCTCCAGTGGCCCACATCCGCTGTTTTGCTGTCCGGTGGCCCCCCACCGACACCGACACCTTCCTAAAACCCACCGACACGTTCGCGCAGCCCGTCGGCCAGGCAGCCAGCCAGACAGTCTCTAGCCCGCCCCCCTTTTTCAGACACCCCTAGCTAATCGTCCCCCGACTTGTCGTGCAGCAGCACGTACTCGCGGGTGCTCTGCCCCAGTCGCACCACGTCCTTCTCAAGGAGCTCGTAATAGCGCAGGGGCTCCAGCCGCTCGCCTGGGGGATACGAGGGGGACGGGGGGGGGGGGCGGGGGAGGGGGAGGGGGGTCGTAAAGCACGGTGCGCGAAACTATGTGTGTGGTGTGGGTGTGGGGATGGGGATGGGAATGCAAGTTCAAGGACGGGGGGCGGGGGTAAAGAGAAAATACTGCAGCGGAGACGGAGACGGCGTTAGCGAACGGGACCCAGAAGCCGGCAAGGACGGGGGGGGGCGGGGGCGGGGGGATCGTAAAGCACGACGCTGATGACGCATCCCTCTTCCCTCATGATGGGTACACCCACCCGGGGAAGGCGCACAGACATACCGTTGAGGAAGGTGCCGTTGACGCTGCCCAGGTCCAGCAGGTACGGCCGTACGGCGCTGGCGGGCCTGCCGTACTCATCGTTCTTCTCCGTGACCCGGAACTGCAGCACCGCGTGCTGTTTGGAGCAGGAGGGGTGGGCGGTGATGATGTCGGCGACGCTCATGTCTCGACCGAACAGATAGTGGTTCATCCTGTGTGTGGGGGTGGGTGGGGAGATGGGATCGAGTGGAGTGGCCGCCAGGGGAGGAGAAAAGGGGGGACAGACCAAAGGGCGGTAACCAGAGCTATAGAGATTTCGCGGTTCTGATCTCATCTAAAGCGGATCGCGAAGCGGATCTGATCGGATCTGAAACCCAACCCGCCCAAAGCCAACCCGCTCAGCGCGGGGAGGACACCGCCCCCCCCCCCAGGCACAGCGGGACAGCGGGACAGGGGACAGCGGGACACCGCCCAATGGAGTTCAATGGCCACCCGACAAGGCAGCGCCTTCGACGTCCTCCCCCGCCCGCCCGCCTGCCAGTCAGCCTGCCGTACCTACCTGTGGATTCTGTACGGCTCGTCCTGCAACTGATCGTTCTTGAAGATGTACAGCCGCCAGCGCTTGTCGGGCATCCGGGCCTCTGGAGGGGGCACGTGCTTCAGCTCCACACCGCCCGCTACCTGTGTGTGTGTGGGGGGGGGGGGGGGAGGGGGGGTTGAGCAGCAACAGCAGCAGGAAGAGGAGCAGCAGCAGCGGGACCAGGAGCAGGAGGAAGATGACGAGGAGCAGCAGCAGCAGCAGCAGGAGCCGAGACAGGCACCCATCAGGTGACTGAACGGGGGGCATTGCGCAGCGCAGTGCGGGTGGGAGGGTTCAGCACACGGGCGGGTGGGCGGGTAGGCGGGTGGGTGGAGAGGCCGGGTCAGTTGCCTTCGCATGGAGGGGCGGCAGTGCGGGGGAATGGCGCCTGTCCCACCCACATTCCTCAATGACCCCATCACCCTTGCGCTTTGCCTTGCCTTGCCTTGCAAAAGCGGTAATTGCTCCCCCACTGGCATCACCAATGCGCGACTGCCGACTCTCACCTTACCGCCCGGACCCTTCCTCCCCCTGTCTCACCCCTCAGAAACCAACCCCCTCCCACAAAACCCCCTCCCCTCCTCAGGACCTCACCCACCTTGTTGGTTTCGGAGGCCAGCTTGCCTGAGAGGCCCAGATTGGGCTGCTCCTGCGGTGGGGGATGGGTCGGGGGGTGGGTGCCGGGTGGCGGGCGCAAAGATGAGGGGATGATGGAAGGGGCACCAGGAGGGGAGGTTGGGGGTTGGGGGGCCACCGGGTGTTGGATGTAATGGCTTCCAGCGGCTCGCGGGAGGGCCGACCCCTCCTTCCTCTCCGCCCATCCATCCATCCATCCCATCGCTCCAGGGGGCCATCCCGACCATCCGCCGCCGCGCGCACCGTACCTTTGGCGCCTTGGGTTTGGCCGCCTCCTCCGCCTGCCGCTGCCGCTCCTCCCGCTCTTCAGCTGACATGTAGCGGGAAGACTCACCACCGCGGCCGCCGCCGCCGCCCCCATCGTCGTCGCCGCCACGACGGCGGCCGCCGCCGCCGCCCCCACCGCCGGGCTGGCTCCAGTCCCTGCCGGCCCCGCGCTCCCGCTTCCCCTCCCTGGAGCCTCCGCCATCGCCGCCGCCGCCGCCGCGATCACGGTCGCGATCTCCGCCGCGGGAGCCGTCCCAGTCGCCGCCGTCGCGGCCTTCAGCCGCCGCCGCCGCCGCCTCGCGCCTCTGGCCGCCGCCGCCGCGGTCACCTCGCTCGTCCCTCTTCGGCCGCTCGTCCCGTCGGTCCCTGTTCGAATCCCGATCACGCTCCCTGTCCCGCCCAGTTCCGGGACGGGGCCCCGGGGCATCGTACGACGGCTCCTCCTTGACAGCGCGTCTGCCGTCGCCGCCGCCGCTGCGGTCGTGCTCTCGTTCTCCCCGACCATTCCGTTCCCTGTCCCTGTCGTACTCCCTGTCCCTGTCCCGCTCCCTGTCGCGGTCGTAATCGCGATCGTGACGGCTCCCGCCATTGCGGCCGCCGCTGCCGCCGCGGCCGTCGTCATAGCTGTCGTACCCTCCTTTTCCGCCGCGCGGTTGGGGTGGCGGCGAGCGGGAGTCGCTCCGTCGCCGCTTGGCTGGGGTTGGGTGGGTGGGAGGTTGGGTGCGGGTAGGTGTCTAGATTAGCCGGGGCGCTCCGAACCCTCAGCCAGCTCTCTCTCGGGGAGGACGGATATGCTTCGAGTGGCTTCGGGTGGGTACAGATTGCACTGGCCGCTGGTCAGGGGCGGTGCGCGGCCGTGGCGGGAGTTGGGGGATGGCTGGGGGGGGCAGTGGCCGCAGGACGGCGGAGGGGAGGAGCGGCGGTGGCGGCTGAAACTCAAGGGCCGATCCGCGCGCGGCAAGGGCCCGCGGCAGGATGGCCGGGACATTGCGTCCACTCACCGTCGCTCATAGTCGCTACGGCTATTGGTGTTGGTCTTGTCGGGCGGGTGAAGTGGTCACCCCTCTACAGGGCCAAGCCCGGCTCAGCAGAAGCTCCAGAGCCAAGTTGTAGCGGGGGTGGGCGCCGCTTCAGAGGCCATACTGGCCGATCATGCTCCGGGATTCAGTGTCGTGTGCGCTCTCTTGCATAAAAGCTTTGACGCTGCCTGGTCGTAGTTCTTCGTCGTAAAGGACCTCCAAGCAAAGCGAACCCTACGCAAAGGATATAGTTTTGGTCCTTTTCGTTAATACTCTAACTCTGGCCAGATTTGCGGCCGCTACAACCCGTGTAGGCAAAGGAACCAGAAACAGGCGTGAGACACTTCTGATGGATGCCTTTGTGGCCTCTTTCAAGGTATTAGTGTATACAGTGCTGGCTGTGAGCTTAGCCATCGAAGTAGTCAAAGTTCGTTTGTCGTAACTTTCAGTTCTCCTCGCGGCAGCCAGGTATTTTTGTGTAGAATGCTGGCCCCGGGACTGCTGACTGCCTTTATTGTGCACATTTATACGAAATGGCACACTCACGTCAGGCACGGCCAGGCACCTAGGCTCCCTTGGCTGTCACAGGTAGAGCTAACCAGGTTCGCGATCGGCACCGCATGGGGTGACATCAATGATACGAAAAGCGAACTTCTATAGCTGAAGCTGTTTCTGACTTCTCGCAGGAGCTATACGTGTAAATAAAGGACAAAATGGCGTTTCTCGAGCCCCACAGCGGAAAGCTCAGTGCGGCCGTAATGTGCCTTGTCGTCTTGCACTTCGGCTGCCAGCTCATGTCGTGCCGCCACGAGCAGGTGGGTGGCTACCCAAGGGCAACTGCTGGCGTCTGACCGCGTGCCATGTCGGTGTTGCAATGCGATACCGACTTGCGCTCCACCGCTGAAGATGCGCTCTGTTTGGCAAAAATTACCAATTAATAACATTTTCTCATTTAAACACAGGCAGGATTCCGTGTCAATCGCGCTACCGTGGACTCAATTCTGCGGCAGCTGGGTGATGTTCAGAGCAACGGCAGCTGCAGCACGCCCGCGGATCTAGAAAGGCTTACACCCGCCAAAGGGCTTACCGATGACTCAGATGGACAAGGTGGGAGCCACATGGGTACATATGAACTGCTGGTGTGCCAAGCTTGCGAGGACTTGCGTGCAGGACGTGCGACCGGTGCCGGGCAGCCCCCCAACAGACCCCAACAGACAGCGTGGCAGAGGGCAAATCCGTCAGCCCAGCAACAATAAACCCCAATTTTGTTTGATACCCGACTCAGCCCTGTTTGGCTGTTTGGTCAATCAACGATGTCTGTAATCCATCGAGGAGCCCTGCGGCGCGGCTCAGACGCACTTCGGGCACGCACTTCCCCGCCAGCCCAGCGCCCAACCAAACCCAACATATGGACGCAGTCCCTCTGCTGACACCACCACTTTGTGCTGCCACAGGCGCGGGCCGGGATCAAATGTGCGGAGGGAAGCTTGGCGCACCGCCTCAGCAACAGCCTCAACGGCAGCAGCACCATCTGGTCAATGCCGGGCTGGTTCGGGCCGTCGCCGACGCCGCAGCCGACTGGGAGCGCCGGAGACGTCAGCCGGCAGCGGCGAGGGGGAGCATGTCGCGAGGAGATATTCCCCCACCTCACGCCGCGTCGCTGCCTCGTCCACCGGACCTCTCCTTCGTCGTCCGTCTCCTGCCGTACGACGGCTTCCCCGGGCCCAGGCCGATGCCTTGGAGCGATGCCGCGCCGGCGGAGGAGGCAGACCGGGGCGACCGACGCAGCGGCGATGGCGGTGGCGGTGGCGGCACGTGCAGCTTCAACGGTACCGTCGTCCAAAGTGGGACTGCGAGTATGGGGGCATCGCGCGATGGCGATGGTGGCGGCGGCGGCATTGAAGGCATCCGCCGCGTGGCGGCCGCTGCCTGGAAACGGCTGGTTGGGCGGACGCTAGCGCTCCTGCCGCTAACACCGGGCAGCAGCAGCGGCAGCAGCAAGTTCAATTTGTTCTATGCCGTACAGCTGCATCTGGCTGCTCTGATGCCGCGGTGAGCAGCGGGGCCGGTGCTGTGAGGGGCTGTGGCACACTGGCGGGCCGGGCTGGAGGGGGGAGGGGCGCAGCGGGGTGGGTCGCCATTGACCGCGGGGAGGTCATCGTCTTTGTCAGGGGCATGACGGCTGCGAGGGGAGGGGGCGCGGAGTGTGTCGGAA
Organism: Pleodorina starrii; assembly: GCA_030267565.1. Lineage (NCBI taxonomy): Eukaryota > Viridiplantae > Chlorophyta > Chlorophyceae > Chlamydomonadales > Volvocaceae > Pleodorina > Pleodorina starrii. Next base: position 2,915,863 of record BRXU01000014.1, read on the forward strand.
GGCGCCGCCGGTGAGGCCGATGTACTAACAGCCGCCACTCATAGCCTGGTGCGTGTGCCGTACTACATGCCGTACTTTGGACCGAATGGCGCACTGGCCAACCCCGAATAACCTTACTTGGCCTGTGCTGGACCCCCCTTCTTAATTCCCACCGCTCTCTCCTCCCCCAGCGCCGCCCTGTTGCTGGCCCCGGCGCTCTCCGCCGCGGGTGGGGGTGTGCGCCTGCCGGTGCTGGACTGGTGGGACGCGGCTCGCCTGCCCGCCTTCACCTCCCCTCGGCCCTGGCTCCACAAGGAGGAGGCGGGGACGGAGTCGGGCGCCCCAGTCGGTCCACCGGCGGCGGCAGCGGCGGACAGATGGTGGCGAGCAGGCGGCGACGCAATCGCGGTGTGCCACCTGGAGGTCCACCCGCACTTGTGGGTGGTGGCTCCGGGACTGGCGGGAGGAGGGCAGTTGCCCCACCGCGCCCGGAGGGCCCGATGCAGGCTCCAGGTACGACATGACCTGACGGAGGCGGCAGCGGCGGCGGCAGCGGCGGCGCGAACTGATGCCGCTGCCGCTGCCGCTGCTTCATGTACCGGCATTGGGGCCTCGAGCGCCGCCGCTGGTGCCGGCGGCAGCAGCAGCAGCAGCAGTGGCTGCGACGGCAGCGGCGGAGTGGCCTCCGGGTCCGGAGTTGAGGAGCTTGATGTGGTGGTTTGGGAGGAGCTGGATTTGGGCAAGCGCAGCAGCGCGGCGCAGGCTGCGGCGGCGGCAGGGGGGCCGAGTAGCTCGCCGTATTGGAGGAGGCTGTACTTTTCCACCCAGAAAAGTTATCCCCCTCGCGCCTCGGCGGGGCCGCCGCCGCCGCCGCCGCCGGGGTGGCTCCGCGGCGGCGTCGGCGTGGGGCCCGGCGTCGTCGTCGGCCAGGAGCATTCACCCTTGTGGACGAGCGTGAGGTCGTACTTGTACGGCGAATACGGCGGCACGCTGTACTACTGCAGTGCGGCGCTGTGCGACCCGTCGCGTTACGACAGCAGCCCTCAAGGTGCTACGATTTACGTGCAGCTGGTGCGTTTGGTACGGCGGGTTTCGGAGCTGGCGCCAGCGCTGCTGTTGCCGCATGCGGAGGTGCTCAGGTGGTTGTGGCCGTTGGCGTACGGCTGGAGCGTTGATCTGGTAACGGTTACGGTTGCAGGTGAGTCCCCAGGGCATGTGAGGTTATGTTGATGGTTAGGATGGTGGATTCGGGTAGTGGTGAGTGGGGTTGCAATGGACTTTGGCGTGTGGTGGTGGGGAATGTGGGTTTTTACTTACCTTGAGAGAGGCCCTGCAGTCCCCACCGCCAAAGGCCTGCAACAGCGGCCCGAGGGAGGGGGCCAGGCGTTGCCTCATCCCCATTGCCTCATCTCGCACGTGCCAAGTACGGCACCAACACACCAGTAATCGCCACACTGTGTCCGTAACCTCTCCTCCCCTCCCACATCTCCTGACATGTCTCTGCCGCCGCATCCCCTATTCCAATGTCGCACCGCGCCACTTCCCGTACTCCTACTTCCCGTACTCCTACTTCCCGTACTCCTACTGCTGGATCTCACCCTGGGGCTTGAGCTTATACTTATACTCTCCGAACGTTCTGCTACTTCACTAATCACACTAAAGCGCACACACACACACACACGGGCACACACCCGTGTGTTGACAGAGGTCTGAAGAACTCGCTCCGCCCGCCCCGCCGCGGCCCGCTCCTCCTCGCCCGCCCCGTTCCTCCCTCCCTCCCTCTCCCGCCCTCAGCCATGTGTTGCTGCTTCGCGGAGTGGCTGCTGGTTGCGCGGCTGGTGGCCCGCTGGGCTGCTGACGTGGCGGATGCGCGGGGGCTGCGGCTGGACTCGGACACAGCGGCCCTGATGAGGGGCCGGTGGGGCGGGGAGGAGCGGGGAGGGGGAAGGGAGGGGAAGGTGGAAGGAAGGAGGGGAAGGGGTACAGGCCGTGTGGCCGTATGACAAAGTGCCTGTTGAGGGGTTGTGTGTGCGGGTGTGGGTCGCTGCCGAGTGGATGTGGGTCGCTGCCGAGTGGATGTGGGTCGCTGCCGAGTGGATGTGGGTCGCTGCCGAGTGGATGTGGGTCGCTGCCGAGTGGATGTGGGTCGCTGCCGAGTGGATGTGGGTCGCTGCCGAGTGGATGTGGGTCGCTGCCGAGTGGATGTGGGTCGCTGCCGAGTGGAGGGACGATGGACGAGGGAAAGGTGCTGAGGGGCGAGGGGCCTGGCCTGGATGGGGCTGAGAATCGCCAGGCTGGCGCTGGGGCCGGGGCTGGGGCCGGGCTGGGCTGGGCCGGATTCATTCGTGCTGGCGCTGCAGCAAGTTACAGATAGGGGCTGGGGCTGGGGCAGCGGACTGGACATCCGGGTGTGTGTATGTCCTCTTTGGATGAGTGGGAAGGGTGCTTGGTTTGTTTCTTTCTTCCTGCTCTCAGCTCTCAGCTCTTCGCTCCGAGAACACTCTGGTGCGCCTCGATCCGCTTCTTCGGGCCGAGGTTCAGCGGCACTATGCCCTCCCTTGAGCACCCCTCCCTTTCCCTCTCCCTTCCCCTTTCCCTCCCTTCTGCCATGTCGCCATGTCGGCGCTCCTTTGCGCGTTGCACGACTCGGCGCCGGGGCTCGGCACGGCTCGGCACGGCACCGCACCGCTCGCCTTGCACCTGCCCTGCGGCGGTGGGCTGGTGTGGTTGCTTAGGGTTTGGTTGGAGGCGGTGGAGGGGCAGCAGGGGCCCTGGTCCTGGTGTTGGCCCCGGTGCTGGTGGCGCGAGGCCGACCCGTGGGTCTGGCTGGGGCTGGCGCTGGTCTCCCTGTGCAGCCTCTTCCAATGGGAGGCGACCGAGGAGGCGATGAAGGAGGAGGTGGAGGCGGGCCCCCCGCTGCTCCGCCCGATACCGAACTCCCACCTGCAGGCGCTGTCGCTGCAGCAGCTGCTGCTGCTAGAGCTGCGGGGTTTGATGTCGGCGCTGCGGTGGGGCTGCTGGATGCTGCAGAGGCGGCGACTGCTGAAGGTGTGTCCGTGAATTCCGGCTGGGGGGTGGGAGCTGCGAGGGGGGGCTGCGAGGGTGAGGGTGAGGGCTGGGGCAGGAGGAGGAGTCCTCGGAGGTCTGCAGCGCATGCGGGTGGTGTGCTTGCGGTTGGGGGCAATCTGGGGCGGGTGGCTGAACGAGGGCGGGGGACGAGAGCTGTGCAGCCCCGCTTGCCGTTGCCTTTCCTAGAGGCTGACGTCCGCTGTGTTCGCTACTGGTCGTGACGCCCCCTCCCGGCATCCTGAGGTGTGTGCGCGTGTGTCGGGGGTGGGTGGGTGGGTGGGTGGGTGGGTGGGTGGGTGGGTGGGTGGGTGGGTGGGTGGGTGGGCGGGTGGGCGGGTGGGCGGGTGGGTGGGTGGCACTTCGCAGCTGGTTACGGAGCTTCGTGCACGTCTTCGGGGAGCCGGGGCTTTGCGTGTGGGTGCGTGTGTTTCAGTGCGACAGGGGAGAGAAAGAGAAGAGGGTATGTCGCCCGACAATCAAGGCAGGGATGCAGAACAGACCCCGACCCGACCCGCCCAACCCCGCCCCGCCCTGTCCTACTGCTTGTTCCAACGCCCGTACCTCACCCTCCTGGTTCTCCCTTCTCTCCCTCCTACCCCGCCCCCCACTGGGTGCAGGCGGCCCTCGGGCGGGTGGGTGCAGTGGATGTGGCCACACGCGCCTCCAAGCAGCTGCTGCAGGCAGGTGCAGGGGCAGGTGCAGGTGCAGGGGCAGCACCACATGCCACCCACACGTGAAAGGGGGGTTGCACGGGAGCGAAAGGTTTTAGGGTTTTAGGTTTTGGGGTTTTAGAGAGGGGGTCATTGAGTCGTGCTGGGGGCGGGCCAGGCAGGCTGTGCGGATGGGCTGCGGCGGCCGCGTGGCGGCTGGCTGTGTTTCCGTCCAGTCCTCAATAAACATTAAACCGCAACGAGCCGAAATGGCCGCTTCAGACATCGTCTTCTGTGCGCCCGCCCTCCCGTATGCCCGCCCGCGGGGTCACTTTAGTAACGTTACTGTGGCCTCAGCTTTCCTTACCCCCCGCCCCCTTCCGCTTTGCCCCGCCCACCCCAACGCCTTGCCCCCCCCTCCCCACACACGTACGCGCCGTGCGCGCGCTGACATGTCTTCCGCCAGGTGGCTGCCACCGCCCGCATGCTGCACGACTCCGCTGCCGGTCTGACGCTGCGGCAGGTGGCGGCGGCCGCCAGTCTGGAAGACCGCCAGCCGCCCGCAGAGGCCTGGCTGCTGAAGCATGTGCCGGACAGGCGGGCGGTCGGCCACGTGCGGGTGGGGCGGGGGGAGGAAGGGGAGGGGGGGGGCAGCAGGCGACCGCTGAGTGCCGTACCTGAGTGCCTGCTGGGTCAGCGGGCATGAGACATGGGTGTGTCGTAAGATACGGAGTACGACTGCATTGGGAACGGGAATGTGTGTTTGATGAGGGATGCCCCCTGTGGACAGCTGCCCTACACCGCATGCAACCCTCTTCTCACCCCCTCCCTCCCTCCCATCCCTCCCTCCCATCCCTCCCTCCCATCCCTCCCTCCCATCCCTCCCTCCCATCCCTCCCTCCCATCCCTCCCTCCCTCCCGTGTCTTCATTCCCGCCTCCAGACGGCGGTGCGGTGGTTCAGAGGCGGCGGCCGGCAGCCGGGGGCGGAGGCTGACCCGCAGCGGCGTCGGCGGCGCCCGCAGCGGCAGGAGGATGAGGAGGTGGAGCCTTCCGACAGCCGAGCCGTGGTGTGGCCCCAGCCGCTACAGGTACTGCTGGTACATGCACCGTATGTGGCATTGGCACGTGCGTGCATGGGCTCCGCAGACCTCAGCTGTTGGCTGGTTGGGCCGATAGTACCGTAGTAGTAGTGCGCCCGCTGCTTTGAGGGCTGCACCGCACCGCACCGCCAGAGCCCACCTCTGCGTTGCGTTGCGTTGTGTTGCTTTGCGTGCACCTCACAGCAACGCCCTGCCCTGTACCACACTGCAATGCACTGCACTCAACTGCGCCGCATTGACACAGGGCGGACGGTGAGTATTGAGTCGGCTCCCAGCCTCGCTCGAGCGAGTCCCTTCCCTTCCCGCAACCAACGCATCTTCCCTGCCCTTCCCGACCCGCAGCTGCCTGCATTTGTGTCGAACTTGGACGGCAATGACCCCGGCGGTGGTGGTGGTGGGGATGGTGACGACGACTACGGTGCCGTCAGTCCTGCCCGTGCCCGTGCCCCTGCCCCTGTCGCTGTCGCTTCCCCTCCTCGCGGCTTTGTGTGCTCCATCACCCACGAGGTGATGCGGCAGCCGGCGCTGCTGCTGAGCCCGCAGCTGCCCAGCGCGCCGTCGTACGAGCGGGAGGCCATTCAGAGCTGGCTGGCTTTGCGGCGGTGAGCAGCAGAGAGGGAAGCGGGGGGGGAAGGGAGGGAGGTAAGGGGGGGAGGGAGGGAGGGCGGCAGCAGTGGTGCCCCTGCTCTGCAGCAGGTATATGTCTGGACCAGGGCCGGGCTCCGAAGTCTGAACGGGTGTTGGCTTTGGGGGCTGTACTGACTGAATGACTGACTGACTGGACGAGGTGACGTGATCCACCAGCAGGGGCGCAGAATGGACAGGGAGCGACGAGCCAGGACGGGACGAGCACATCGGTTGGGATGGCAGTGGCGCCTCAGCAGCGCGCGTGTGCTCGCCAGCCAGTAGGACCTACCTGCCACTCTGCCCCCACCTGATTATTGCTGTGCAAACCTTCCCTTCTCCCCCCTCTTCTGTCCCCGGCGCGGCAGCAACGACCCCCGCACGAACATCGTACTGCGGTCGTACCAGCTGGTGCCCAACGATGACCTTCGGCGCGCCATTGACGACTGGGCCCGGGGCCTGGAGGCGGCGATGGCGGCGGGCGTGGGAGGCACGGAGACGGCCCCTGTTACCCCTGCAGTGCGACTGAAGATGAAGTGGGCAGCATAGCTAAGCTAGTTAGTTAGTTGGGTGCACGCTGCGCATTATAACTGCAGCTGGCTGGGAGGCCATAGCCGCAGTGATGTACGTACATGCTTACGCAGCTCTTGCTTGGCACTGCTTGCAGGCTGCATGTAGCCACGCACCTTGGGTCGGCCCGGTAGCTAGCTAGGTGCTGCTTGCATGCAACCGTGTGTTTGCCAGAAAGGAGCAACGCAGTAGCGGCAGGAGTGTCGTCATTGGTTCCGTCTGAGGCGGGGTATTCGCTCTGCTGATAACGTGAACATGAACGTGGTGAGATATCCATTCCTTAGGAAGGGGGGAAGCCAGGCGGCCCTGGACGGAGATACGTAGAAGAGCAGACGAGAAGCATGGAAGGGATGCATTGTTGGCTTCGTTCCAGTTTGCGTGAGGGCTGTGTATCCACCTTTTCCAGCCAAGGCTCCATCGGAAATGCACAGTCAGTAGACGTCTCGGATACTATCTACCCAGGATATTGGATCCTGGGTAGAAAACCAAATACTGGGATTAGCTGAAGAAGGAATACATTACGCCGCGGCGTCGAGATGGATATTTGGCGGACCGCACGGGTTCGACTCTCCTTCCCTTCAGTGTGCACACTCGTCGGGTGTCTGATGGCTGATGGGTGGTTACAGGCCAGGAAGTGCGGATACGATTCCATCCGTCTACAATCTAAGGACAAGGACAGTACAGAGATGTTTTACGCTGGACCCGCCATACGTCCTAGAGTTCAATGGAGCAGACTCATGCCTCTTCGGGTGGAACAGACCACTACCGTGGTGACGGCATTTCAAACTTAGATTTCCCAACCATCTGTGTCTGGGCTCTGTCTCACTCAGATCACATTTGGGCACCCGCACGCATTATTCCCTAATCAGCCAGGACAAACATTCGATCATGCTGAGTTTTATTACCAGGTCAGGTCAGGTCAGGTCAGGTCAGGTCAGGCCAGGTCAGGTCAGAGTTCAAACACCGGAGGGGCATTGCTTTATATGTTACCATCGGGGAGTGACAGAAACCTCCACGCATTGATAGATCTGTTGTAGACATGCCAGCACCGTGCTGATCCGCCGCACAATATCCTGCGGCAGAACGTCTCCCCCAGCCACACCAGGGCACACCCGGCTGGGAAGTACCAACAAACCAGGGGGCTGTACACTTTGCGGAGGTTGTGCAGGATGTATGGAATCCATGACCTGCACTATATGTATGTACACGGTGGCTGTGATGGATCCGGCATTTAGTTAGGGCCATCTTCCTTACAAACCGCACCACTTAGCAGTAGACGCAGGCACGCACCCAGCTCACGCATGTTCCTTGAATCTTCATGCAGCGGCATTCCATGCCCTAAAGCTGCCCGCCGGAGGTGATTGGCCGTGTAAAGGTGTCTCGGAGCCCCAGTCCGTCACCCTGGCTTGCACACAATGCCCCTGGCTCTGATCGATGTACTTGGCAGCCTTAGCTTGATTTGCGGCTCGTGAGGGATACATTCCCTCTGTCCGTTGACGGGGACATACCTGAAGGACTGCAGACCATCGGACTGGCCCTCGTCTACGGCCCCCAAGGTAACTGTGTAGGCCAAATCTCCGTCTGTCGGCTCCGCAGCCTGTGGTACAGGTACCAAGACGCGCAGCAGAACCGCCCGGAAGACCATGCCCGACTCGCCGCCAGGGGCGGCTTTGCGGAAGACGTCGCACGCCTCCTCCTGCGGTACCGGAACGGCGGGGGCACCAAACTGCAACCCGTCAAAGCGGCAAACGAGCGCCGGCTGCCCGAAGCACTTATGAAGCGCCTCACGACCGCGCTCGGCGCCACAACCGAACGCTTTGCATCCCCCCTCAATGTAGCCGACTGCGTAGATACATACTATTCACGCTTTTCAGAGGACCAGCTCTTTGGGGCGAACCACGATGCATATACGCAGCCATTCACAGGCCTCTCCATCGCCCACCCCGAGCCTACGCCGGAGGAGGGGAATCACGCCCTAAGATGGGCCTTGGGATGGGCCGAGACAGTACGGTCTGAGAGCACACCCACCGCCACCCTCCTCCTGCTGCCCACGGCTCGAACGGCGCCATATACCCGTTACCTCACCCACCCGCTGGTCACTATGATCGGCAGAATCAACGCGTTCACGGGCACAGCCAGTCTGTACAGCGAAACCCTTGAAGATACCCCCCAACCCTACCCGATGGGCCTCACTCTTCTCTTAGTCAGCAACGCAACTGGTCGAACCCACGCCGAAAGCCTCCGTCGGACTCTTGGCATGCCGGCTGCAACCGCCACCCCCATGGAGCCCTCCCACCCCTGGAACCCGCCCCAGTGGGTGCGGAAACGGGTGCGCAGTATGAGCGACCGGCCACCCGCCGCGGCGGTACTCTCCCGTCCGTGCGACAACCTCACCTCTGCTGAGCGACAGGCCGTCTTCCGGACATTCCACGCCAAACAGTCGCTGCGATACGACTCCCAGAACGCAATCTACACGGACGGATCTGTTCAAAAGGTAAAGGATGGCGACGAGGAACGACAAATACTGGGAGCCGCGGCCGTCGACGCACTCACCAATAAGACGCTCCACATCGATGTAAATGCTGGACATCATGGCTGCCAAACCATCACGAGATGTGAACTAAGTGCCATCCACCAAGCACTCTACATGCGCAGAGGCACGCCTGAGGACAACACCCACTTATCCATCTGGACGGACTCAGCCGCAGCCCTTTACCTAATAAAAAAGATGATCAACAACCCACAGAAACTCCGGCTCAGCAAACATAAGGCCCTACTTGAGCAGATAGTCACTACTCTTAAAAAGAGAGCAGCATGCAATTTAACAACTTCCCTACTTAAAGTAAAAGCCCACACTGGCGTAAAATACAACGAAGAAGCAGATAAAGCAGCCGTACGGGCCGCGCGAGGCCTTGCAAAGCTCGACCCCGACGCACTGAGCACAACCGAAACATCTGACAATAACCCACGTAACCAATACTGGTGGCTGCGGAAGATACATGGGCCTGAGAAGAATGCTGGGCACTTTGCCAACGACCTCAACCGGGGCATCGAAGCCCTAGTGCGACCGGAAACGCACTCGGGCTACACAAATGAGACAGATTACATGAAGTTTGTTGCCAATACCATACCCGACCTGGACATCAACGCCAGCGCACGCACCCTACAGCGCAAGATAGGCCGACACAAGCACGCCAAACGGTGCTTCGACTACCTGTACGGCCAACTATGGAACGCCAAGCTCGCGAACCGCTTCAGGAAATCATTGGCCCCGGGAGGCCCAGTTGCGTCAGGAAGCTGCCCCCTGTGCCACAACCCCGACTCCGGGGGGCATATCCTGGGCGGCTGCCGCCACCCACGGATGCACGCTCTATACATTCTTCGGCACAATCAGGCGGTTCAAACCATCACCAGTACGCTCGCTCGGGGAATCAACGGGGGCTGCTACACGGTCATGGACGCCTGCCCCGCAGATGACCGGCCGGACTATGTAGCAGGCACAAGACTACCGCACTGGCTGCTCCCAAACACCCCGGAGGGAGAACGGCTCAAAATGCGCCCCGATCTACTCCTCATCCCTAGCATCCCTCTTCACGAGGCACAAGAGATCGGATACATGGGGCCCCCGGACCCTAGTCAACACACCGTGCATATCCTCGAAATAGGATACACGGCCGACACCAACCACAAGCAGAAACAACATGACAAAGCCATCCAACACTCCGAGCTAGCCCGGCTCCTCACAAAGGAGGGGTGGAAAGTCTGTTACACAGCACAGGAGGCCATCAGCCTAGGCTTCGCCGGTACCATCCGAAAAGACTTACGCCCCCTTCTCCGCACCCTAGGGGCGGGCAGTGAAGCGGCCAAAACATGCTGCAACGAACTCCACGATCACGCTGTTCGGGCGCTCAATAAGATTGTGATCACCCGGCGGCAAATGGAACGCTCCCCGCACGAGACGCAACAGCAGACGGGCACATAACTAATACATACTCGTTCTCAACCCCCACCGCGGTGGCGGGGGAGGACTGGGACCGGGGAAACCCGTCACCCCACCTCCTCTGCTCCCTTAACCCACGCCTCGGCCTCCGGTCGGGCGTACTATTATTATTATTTATTATTTTCCCTCTGTCCGTCCTGACCCTACATACCAAACGGCTCATCGTGCTGCCAAGCAAGCAGACCCCAACACAAGTTGTAGTTCAAGTCTATTTGTGTTTTTGCATCATGGAGCGTAGCGGAGGTTATAGTATAGGTACGTACCGGCCCCCCGCCGCAACTCGATGAATGCCTGCTGCCAGTATCTACCCCGCCTAGATAGGCCACTCCATTCCATGATGAGTCCCCCTGGCGACAGACAAGACCCATTGATAAGGACTTCATCACCATGCATGCATAATTATGTATATTAACATTCATGATTTTGTTCGGGCAGTACTCCTGAATACGTATATCAGTGTTACTCTATCTATCTGCTGCTCGCTTATGCCCTCCCAAGACGCACGGAGGCCCTTTCACACTGGTGCCCGCGTCAGCTCGTGCATTATTTGTTCAGAAATTAATAATTTCATAATCGTCGATGGTTGGGTGGAAGCTAGTCGCGCGCGCAACCACGCACGCACGTCCCCGCTGGCGCCCCCGTCCTTACTACTGCTGACTGTTAAGTATTAAGATTATCATCATTATTACTTCTTGCGTGGCCTTGCCTGGCGTTCGAGTTGATATATTATCAAAGATCTATATGCGTGACAATGTCTTGATGGTACATATGGTACAGCAGTAGCTGCTTGCATGGCATACAGCGGCCAAGATCGATGGAAGACATACATCTGTGTTGAGCCAGATGCTGTGGCATCCTTTTGCCTTGTTTTCAAGCACACAGGTAGACTACTTGTACAGAGCCCTGCTGCTGGCGCCTTAGGGCTCCGCCGCCAGTGTCACCGGTTGCCTCGTACTCATCATTGGGGTGCACGGCGCGGCGGGTCGCATTGATCCTCCTGGAGGCTTGTCACCACATTGAGCTCTGTCAGCGGCCCAACATGGGCCTGTTGCTGCTGCTGCTGCTGCTGCTGCTGTGGTTGTGTCGCTGACATGTTCACTGCAAAGTCTTGGTCGCCATCCAGCTTGCATGGGGACGACACCGTACCGGCTGCACGGATGATGCAGCCGCCATCGTCGCCACTGCTGCCGCAACTGCCAACATCGCCAAGGGGCTGTTGCTGCTGTTGTTGATGCTGCTGCTGTTGCTGCTGAGAGGTCCCAGAGAAAGTGTTGGCATGAAACTGAGTGCTGCCATCAATCTCGTCATTTGCACTCATGCTGATCAGCTTCCTGGCAGCGGCAGCAGCAGCCGCGACTGCTTCGGCATTGCCGTCCTGCAACCCAGCCGCCGCCTGCTGCTGGGGAGGCTGCTGCCAACCGGGGATGTGCTGGGCTATTGCAGCCCTGACAGCAGCGAGCTGCTGCTTCCTTCGGTGCCATGAGTTCCAGCCAGCCTTTAGGAGCATGACCATTTGCCAAACCCCGTACAAGGCGACCGAGAGCGCGATGACCAAAAACATGGCTGCGGGGTGGGCAACATATATAGACCGACAGCAGGGAAGGCAGCTGACATGGTCAAGTTGCTTGGATTGCCCATGTAAGTACGCAACTCTTTTTTGCTGCATTACTGCATCCACTGACTTCTAACCACAGTTTAATGACCGTATTATTATTGCAGCTATGCATTTCCTCGCCTGCTGTACGCTGGGCCACATCGAAACTCAAGAACTCACTGCACAAGCAATACGTGCAGTACGTACACATCCGGCTAAGACTGACGACACTGCCACAAAACCGAAAAACACGAAAGCCCGGAACTGGTATGCCGGCTCTGGACTCGCTCCCTTACTGGACAGATGGATCATGAACATACATTACATACACTCACTTACCAATCATGATCCACGTACTGGGTGCCTGGTTGTTGGGTTTAGAACCAAGCAGTACGGCTGCACAGCAGACCAACACCACACCCGCAGCATGGCACCCCACTTCCGTAACCAAAAGCAGCTTCTCGGTGTAAGGCCGCCACACGATGAGGTACACCGCCATGGCCGTCTGAAGTGCCAGCAACGCACCCAGCTGCAATGGGCTGCGTGCACGCAAGCCAAACAGGCCGTAGACGGCGGCGCACAGTGTTTTTTGGGTGACATTGATGGCCACAAGGCTGAGGATGGCCCAGTCCTTCTCACGCTGTGCAATCTCCTTTTCATCCTCCTACAGGTGGGAACAGTTGGGGATAAGGAAAATGACATATATTAATAATTAGCCAATAATTAGATGGTGTGTACATGCATATGGTGCAGCAAGTGGTGCATTCGTTGCAACCTCCCACTTCTGGAGTCTTGAGCCCATTGTAACCACAACAACTCTGCATGCTCGTTATGCATGCACATAATATTACTAGCTGCTCCAACATTATTACGTTCGGTCGGCCTGCCTGGTTGGCCTGTTTTGCTCAGTTGATTGGCCTGTTCTCCGTGGTTGACCTGAACACTACTCTATTCTGCCATAACATCATCATAACCAAGGCGCAAATAAAATGGGCCCCGAGTGCCCATCTATCCCACGTGCGCGCCCAAGCACCTACTCCGAGAGCATCGTGGAACATGAATTCAAACCTCGCCAAGAAATGTATCGGTGGAGTGATGCGCAGCCGCAGCGGCCAGCAACCTGGCCGGTACTGCAGCCGGTACATGGGTACCAACTTGCCTGGGTGATGGGGCGGTGCGCGGCGGGCATGTGGGGCGTAAGGGTTTGATACAGGCGCAACCGTGTGATCGGTCCCTCCTGGTCCCTTAACAAGCTCAGTTGGTGCGTGAGATAGAGCTGCTTATATTCCATAAGTACGCCTAGTCATCGATTCGATTCTGATAAGGGCTACAATAACCATCAATTCCGTCCTAGGAAGGGCCTGCGTGAGTATTAAGGATTGAGCTTGTAACCGGACGGTCACAGGTTCGAGTTAGGCCATCGCAGAGGATTGGGTAACCGATGTGGGCCCTGGTGTGATATGAACAGCAGGTGATCGCACGGCTCTTGGGCCCTGTCCCGGTCCCCTGCACTGTTAGAACTAAGCATGGTTGAATGTTCAACAATGTTGTGTCCTGGCATGTCTGGGAAGAAAGCGTGCGGGTACCCCAAACCCTAAAATCCTAAGTATAATTATTATAATTATATTATTAATTATGTAATATTGTAATAAAACAGTAATTTAATTCTTAATTATTTATAACTATTTTTAATTAATTATATTTATTTTATTCATTAATGTTCATTTTTTCCTTTTCTTTCCAACCGTGTCGATTCCAGTCATTATCAAGGAAATGGGGAATGAGTCTGAAGTCATCCTTATATTTGCTGCAAATGTCAATGCTCCATGCATGGCCACCTGCTATCCCAACCAAGTTCGTGCACCCACAGGCCCTTCATTTCGATGGCAACAAAGATGGAATAGCCGCCGTAGTTGCTCTCCTATCCCTGCCGCCGTAGTATTCCGTCCCACCACTTACCAGGGTATGGTGGCAGCAGCAGAGGGTTCACACCCGGCACAGCCGGCAATACGAATCCATGGCTGCGCATCCGAAGGTCAGCCGCCGGTGGCAGCAGCAGCAGCCTGCTGTGGCCCTCACCCAGGGGCCCCGCTGTGAGCCCGCGCTGTTCCAGCCCCAGCACCCGCAATTGCAACCTCTGCTGCTGGTGTGCCGGGGTCCTCACGGGGGCCCACCACATCGCCTTGTCAGCAGTGGATGCTGAAGTATTGTTGACAACCTCATGTCTCACAGGCCCGCCGCCAACACCAGTGAACCGGAAGATGTTATGGAGGAGGCGGGGATCAGCACAACTGTCAGCATCCGAGAGTAGAGTCCCGGATGCAGCAGCACCATCATAGATTACTGTCTCTACCCCTTCTGCGACCGATTGAACGGCTGTGCGGGTGAAGCCCCATGCCTGGTTGTCCTGCCTGCTGCCAGCTCCGAAATTCCTGTTGTCATCCTGTTCCTTGTTCGCCACGTTATGGCATGGCAAACGAGGGGCAGGATCATCGTCATTGTTCTCAGCAGCGAAATCATCATTATCACTTAACCATGTTTGGTGGCGCCTCCTTATTACCGATGGAGCGGCCCGACCCATTTGGCCTGTGATCACCAGAGGTGGCACAAAATTGACGCTGGGCTCAGGTGTCTTGAGAATGCCGGTGGCCGTCCGCGGCTGTGACCGACTGTAAGTTACACCAAAGGAGGGGTTTTCAGGTAGCGGTGGCCCCCGAGGCACTTGAATATTTGTGGTTGCTGGTGGGCTGCTCTCAGCAGCATTGCTCGCTGCCGCTGGCTTGGTTCCGGGGCCCAGCAGCCGACTCCTGCGAGCCCAGGCAGCAAAGCCTGCAAAGCCCTTAGGTGACGGTGGAGGGACAGCCGCAGCACCGGTAGGAGGAGCTGCTGGGCGAATGACGGCGCTGCTGTTGGCGCCATTAGTACCACCTCCGCGGCCTTGGATTACACCCACGTTACCGGGACTTCCGTCAGTCTTCTGGGTGTGCTTGAACGTGAATTGCATGATGCGGATGATGGGACCTGATGCATTGTCATCAGCGTAGGTCCTGGTGAAGGCAGCAGCAGCACTGGTCGGCTGTTGGGGGCCCTTTTTATGGTGCAGTGCTTCTGGAGCCTCAAGATCTTCGACCACTGTCCGCAGCTTGCCACCACTGCAGCTATCGTCAAATACCAGCATCCCTGCAGTTTTTCGTGGCGTCTCGCTGTATATTGCCGTGGAGGCCGTATGGGATGCTGGTGGTCTCGATTCCTCAAACTCATCGTCGTCACTACTCTGCAGTAGTGTGATGCTGGTTGGCCGAAACCTGCTGCTGCCCATACCGTCTTGAAGATGGCTGCTGCTGCTGTTGATTTGGCCGGCAGCCAGCCTAGTGCCGGCGGCGACAGACTGGCTGCTGGCTGCCAGTGAGAGAAACAACTTGGAAGACCCCGGTGAGGGGTTAGCACGGTCTACAGACATGACCTCTTGCAGCATTGTTCCCTTTCCAGTGACGTCCGCAGTGTTGGTTGTGGATGGCATGAGCTGCGGTGGGTCGTCGGCCAACAAAGGTAGGCTGGCAGCATCAGCAGCAGTGGCTATGGCTCCTGTTCCAGCTGCTGATTGCGTGGTTGGTCACCGAGGCACGCAGCAGGCGGGGCAGTGGATGGGAAGGACAGGTGTTGGGCAAAGTTGTTAGGAATGTTTCACACGTACTTCTCAAAACCCTTCCCGTTTACGTGTGCATACGTAGCTCAGGGGTACTAGTCTAATTTTCCGCCGCCTGCTGTAAAGGTTCATATACCATACTACAGTGACGTATGTACTACTATTTTGTTGGTACTCACGCACCTTGAATCGGAAGGCAAACCCTCGCCACATCAGCAGCAGGCCTGCTCAACATTGAATCTTGCGGTGCAGTTATCGGGTTCATGACTATGCCCACTCGAAGAATGGCACCGCCCGCCGGTACTGGGCCACTGGGTGATGCATGAGCTCGCTTCTGCTTGGGCTTCACTGTCAATGATTGCAGGTTTGCCCATGCCTCAGCTGCCTGCGCAGACTCATCACACTCATGTTGGCATTCTCTTGATCTGTCCATTATTGGCAGATGTGCCTGTTGGTCGACGATCTCGTCCCCTTGAATGGTGGCGCTGAATGGTTGCACCTCGCAGCCCTCAACCCGGCTGGCCCACTTTGAGCCGCCGCTTCTGCTGCCGCTTCTGCTGCCGCTTCTGCTGCCGCTTCTGCTGCTGCCACTTCTGCTGCCAGGGATGCTTCCACTGTTGCTTCTGCTGGTGCTGTTGATGCCCGCCGGCTCAGTGCCCATATCGAGGAACTGACCAACGTTGAATGGTGGGTGAGTATTGCTGCTGGGCCGCCCCTCGTGGGGCTTCACGGCCAGACGGCTCCAGCCGCTGTTGGGACGGCCCAGCTGGTCTAACGAGTTACCCACAGCTGCTGGTGTTGTAACCTCTGCTGTATAGTACGGGACAAAGGTGGGCGGCAGCACATGCAGAACCTGATCATGTGACTTGATGTCAGATACCCTTCCATCATATACCCCAGCCATGCATGCCAGGCCACAATCCGGTGCCGACGTTTGCAAACCAAAAACATTTTTTGAGTTGCAAACCAAAAACAATATTTTGAGTTGCAAAGTGGTGACCCACGGGTCACCCGTGTACCATCTATCTAGATGCCCACCTTTGATTTCGCAAGGACAGTCCACCGCAACGGGCTTGCAGAGCGCTGATGAGGAGTCATGATGTGTTACCACCAGGGTCGTCAGAGCCATATCTGCTCTTCCGGCTGTTACAGTCAGTGCCTCCATCCCCCCCGGCTTCATTACGTGGTGGAGCACCTCCTTCTGCTCCGGGCGTTGGTTCAGGGGCACTACGGTTACCGGAGTGAATATCCGACCGGCGGCGGGAAACGGGCCATCACTGGATCCGGAGCCATTGCCCGAGGCGGTGGCTCTGCCAGAAGCAACAGCTCCCTCCGATTGTTGCAATAATTCCTGCTGGCGCTGATCATATGGACGAGGTGGTTGCACATTGTCGTGTCGTAAAGTTCCAGACGCAGGGAGCAATTGACCTTCACCACCCCGTCTGCTTGGTGAGTCCTCCTGCTGCCCTTTCCCGCCATCACTCGGAGGAAGTTGGCATGGCCGGCCCCATCTAAAATCGAGCTGGTAGGCGGCCCCATCCACCTCCTCACCAGCCAAATGATCCAACAGTGGACACGGGGTAGGTGGCTTAGCTGGCATTATTGCCTCCACTGACACCACGGACGCCCCTATTCTGGTGTCCCCAGAAGCTGAGAGGGCGTCATTGTCCCTGGACCCTCGGACACCCGCTGCGGGGACATATCCTCCATCCATGCAAAGCAACGATTGAACGGGTGTCGTCTCGTAAGACTGTTGGTGATTGCTGAGAAGACGTGACGAGTCCTTAGCACATAACCGCCCTTCACCTGCAATTACCCGCTTGCCGACTGTGGCTACTGGCTTACGGCCCCCCAGGCCCTCCTCAGGTCTAGCCGCCGGCCGAAACCACCACAGGCGGCTCCTCATTACTTTTGATGCTCGTGATGCTCGTGAATGATTGAGCTCAATCTTCTCGACGTGTGTAAGACTTTGCTCAGCTGACGGTCGGGATGAGGGTTTTGGCCGTTGTGCAGGGCCGCCAGCAGTGCAGGCGGTCTCTCGGCTGTGCCGGACCAGTCCCGACATCGGCCTGACTTGATTTTCGTCAGCTTGCTCCTCGCTTGTATCACTTGCCATGCAGCCCATGATTTCCAGGTTGCTCTGCCCTTCTTCACCGCCTCCGTCCACTACTTCGAGCTCATCACGGCTGTGCAATGGTAGGGCCCGCTCCTGCCGGAAGATGCTCCATCGTCTGATGACTGCTGCAGGTGTGGGAGATGTTTGAGACGATTCTTGAGACTCAAAGCCTGCAGATGCTTCAATGGGTTTTGTGAGACCCGAATCAGTGGGATGTGGCACACCGCCGGCTGCTTCCAGTGTAAATGCATTACCAGCAGCATCCTTCCGGTATCCCTTGCCATGGATGGGGGCTTCTCCGTCCAACCAGGTGGGTTTCAGCATGAAGGTCTCACGAGTAGGCTGCAAAGCAGACACAGCAGGCAGATCGACGAGCAGATAGATGGGCGGGTGTTGGTTCTGGCGTCTCCACCTTTCAGCAAAGGCCCGATCGGAAGATGCCCAGTTGATTGGTACAAACACCAGATACTACCCAGGATACTACACTTGATACGTTTCGTACGTACCTCGCCGCCAAGCTTGGGGGAGCCAGCAGCAACACGCACGGTTCATTGATTGGGACAAAAACGAAGCAAACATGCCTTGTCGGGATAGACCAGTCGGTGTGCAACAGCGAATGTCTTCATCACCCGCTCCCCTATACATACCTTTTCCTCGAGGTAAAAGCGGCACAACGTCAGCCACCACACAAGCATAATGTACGGCAACACGAGCATCCCCAGCGTGAGGAGTGCAGGAGCAAGGCTCTCACGCCGCTGTGATGCCGGCCCGCCCAAAGCAAGGCACGCGTAGAAATTGACGGCAGCCACTACAATACCTGAGTTGGCAAGGAAGGTGTTGCAACGTATCGATGGTCTATCTGGAGTTAGTAACGCAAGAAGGCAAGCAATTAAGCAAGGAGCGAGCGAGTTGCCCTACTATCCATGTGTGTATTCATTCCCACACTGCTGCCATACATCCATCCCCTGCTGCCTCCTGCACGTGTATATGATGACTGATGATGCCCCCAAATTTGTGACTCCGAGCATGTATACGTTATCACCACCCTATGCATACCAGCCATACAGCCGATACACACGCACCTACCTGCCATTCCCATTTCGAATCGCGGAAATTGGAGTGCCGGGTGCAGCAGATTCGGGTTAACGAGCTGCTTGTACAGCATATTCAGGATCAAGTGCCCAAGGGTAAGGCCGCCCATAATGATCCCCGCAGTGATTAGCGTGAGCAGTAGGTCCCGCCGATCCGTCACGAACAGAAGGCCGAGCTGCTTGACCGTATGATCGTTGGCAGCGGTGCCGTTGCCACGCAAGCCAGTGGACTGGCCGCTGCGGTCTTCCCAGCCATCCTGTAGTATGCGGCCGCTGGAGTCCAGGGCCACGGTGTCAAGATCGCCACCTCCAGCGGCGGCACCGCCAAGCAGGTATGCCGAGTTGACACCACCACTTGGACGGCTTATGGCGTCGATGCCGGTGCTGCTGATGACCTGGGGAGTGCTGCTGGTTGTGGCGCTGTCATCACTTACATTGCTAATAATAGTGCTGCTGGAGAGTGCGGAGACGCTGCGGAGCCAGGCGATCAGGACCTCCCTCCCGACTACTTCGGCTGTCCGATTATTATTCACCACCGGACCGGGCGGTGGTGCAATATTCATCGGACTGCTGGGCGGTGGCGCGGCACCACTACTGGCTGGCGCCGACTGCAGCGGTGACGATGGCAGTGGCTGCAGACCCTCTGCCGCAGCCGCCGCCATAACTGAATTCAAAACGGCGCGACCCCGGCGATGGCGGGAACCCAGCTGCTGCTGGGACCCTGATGATGATGGAGCCGCCTCATCATCTGGTGGCCTTATGTTTTCGACTGTGGCACCGCTGCCGGTGTGGAGTTGTTGGAGACCCAGCCCCAGGACTTCGGTTGTGCCGTCGGGAATCTGAACTGCGCGCGTCATGTTGAAGGCACTGCCAATGATGGGGATATTGCCCCGGATGCTCATGACCGACCAGCGGAGGTATCTGGCGATCTCCCGATAGGCGATGCTGACACCGGGGGAAGCCAGGTTGGCAGACATGGCAAGAAACTTGGAGGTGCGTGGCATGGGGTGGAGAGGCAGCAGGCAGATAGATACGTAATTGAGTTGATGTATTGAACGAACTGGAAGCAAGGCGTGAAAGCAAGCAAGAATGGTGAGCAAACGTACGGCATGTGGGCTGCTGGCTGGGGGATGAACCTTGCTGCTGCTCTTAATGCATGTTCTGCCGGAGCATAATAGCGCTGTGAATATTCGGAAGGGAGTCAGAACCTCGCTCATCAGCTACATCGGACCGTTGATCGGACTGCATAGCAAAAACTCTAAAACCCTAAAACCCCCCAAAAAACCTAAAACCACAAATTCAGTAGTGCCCTATCTCTCAGGCACTTCCTAGGGGATGACGCTAAGGCTTACGGTCCAGCATAAAATATCCATTTTTCCTTTCCTTTTCCCAGTATGTAGCAACCGGTTCATCAGAGACCAATCAACTCCATCGCACCGCCGCTGGCCCACCTGTATATGGAATGCGGCCTGTAGCAAAGTCGCTTTTGCGGAAACAGTTGAAAGGGAAATGGCGGTGGCTGCTGCTGTTGTTGCTAGCGCTGTGCCTGCAACCGTGCTGGCACGTAAGAAAGGGGCTAATCCGCCGATGAGGTTGGCGACCGCCGGTGTGGGTACAGTTAGCCGTGTCTTCAAGACCAGTGGCCTGATGATCGAAATCACCACCGGGTGCGTGCGAGGGAAAATGTCGTACGTTGGGAAATAGATGGCAAGTAAGGCAGCCATGCGCAGGTCTTCATATGCCGCCGTGCTTGCTCGCCAACACATCTACTGTGACGACAGCATTTGCTTGATTGTGCATAAGAAACGCGCGAATGTAGCCGCGCCTACGTATAAAGCTAAATGTGCACGCACCAAATAAAGTTTAGTATCCGCTACTCACGTTTCGCTTGGATTGCCGGTCAGATCCGCCACGGCTCCTGCTGGCAGGGTGATAACCGGCGTGCTGTCCTCAAAACCGTACAATACGGCAACACAAGACCGCACATACGGCCGACCTGTTGTCACGGCGGCAGCGGCATCGGCAGCCCCGAGTAGCACCCCTCCATTGAGGCTGTTCGCCGCCGTCGTCCCCAGCGGAGGCGGCGGTGCTGATGCCTTCGTAGTCTGTCCCTCCACCTGCTGCTGCTGGAGCTGCACCCCGGTCGCATTTGCAAGAGACGACGCAGATGCCGCTTCTGTCATTTCCATTGTCGCTGCTGCAGTCCCTGCCGTCGTCACCATTACAGCGGCCGCTGCTGCCACAATCTCTGCCGCGGCTTCAAGCGACTGGAGGCATTCGGCGCTGATAAGGTTCACGCCGCCCTCAAGCTGAAGAGCCAGTGCCAGGTCAAACCGTTGTACAGCCTCGGACATGTTGAGCTGGACGACTAGATACCGCACGTATGGTGCTGTGCCGTCGACGCTGGACATTGAAGCAGGGTCGGCGACTGCCACGGACATCTTGGACGTGAACAGGGCGCCGGAGACAGTGGGCGGCTGAAGGTCGACGACCACCCACCGGTACCATACACGACTCTCAACCTGCAATAGATTGAGTGATCCCGGGTTATTAATTGTGTCAATAATGACCAGTGCATGTCTTTTTTCGGCCTTCCCAAAGGATTTGAAGTAGTGCAGCTTCATTGGGCGGGGCCCCAGCGCGAAGCGCCCAGGGGGGCCCCGCCCTGTAGGATTGCCCATGTCCGTGCCTGTGGACTGTGGACTGTGGACTGTGAACTGTGGTGTCCTAACAAAAGTGCAGAATCTCGGCCAACGGAAATAATGCATAAGTAAAAGATTCCATTCTTTATTGCACGGTAAATTTATTATTGGAACCCAACATCGCACGAGTAAAAACCAGTTCGGCAGTCTCCATGGACCGAGGCCGAGGTCAAACCAACGCCTCTCGGCCTATAATTATTTCCAGAAGATTCATCGTTCCTCAAAGTGGATTTCTGACATGACGGCGTGAAATGAATCTTCGTTTCGGCAACCAACTATGTTTGCATTGCGAACATTCTTCCCGCGACCACACCACAGCTCTGCTACCCGGTCCGACCGACTTGACGCACATTTCGATTAAGCTCCTTGCAACCTTTTGATTACAAAGGTTGCAAGGAGCAAACCATGAGGGGCAAACTGCTGGTTGTTGGACGCCAAGCCGCAAATGCACGCATGATGCAGCGGTCTTCAGCGGGCCGCCCAACAAGTCCAGTCGGCAACCTAGGGGATGGACTTCTACATTCCCTGTCCTAATGTTAAAGCAGTCAAGCCTCCTCTACGGCGAATACCTCAGTAGCGAAGCCTGTGCACTCTCGTCGGCAACTGCACGTCGTCGCAACCCTCGCAAACAGTTCCGCTGTCCTTCTATTGGCAAGTCAGCCTGCGTGATGTGTAAATGATACACTCCATGTCTACTGTCAAGTAACTTCAGCCAATGCGCTGGCCGGAAGAGTTGCACAGTGCCGAGACGGCGCGCGATGCTAAACATGGGTCGGATTGCTGAAGCCGCAGGCATTTCAGATATAAAGCTCTGGCTGCCTATCAGCAGGAATGTCGACACTCTCACAGTTGACGCCCTCGCCGCTCGCTTTGGAAATGCCGTATTTCGGTCGATGCGCACATGCGCTCATGCACCCGACGGGATGACGCGCTTCGCGCGGCGCCGGCAGGCCTTGCTAACGACTCGGCTAGCAGGCATTTCGGGAAAAAGCTCTGGCTGTCTATCAGCAGGAATGTCGACACTCTCACACTACTTCACGCCCTCGCCACCCTAGCACTCAACTTAACCCGTACGGATTTAGTGGGGCCCCGCCCTTTTTCCGGCTTCAAGGAAGCCGACACCAACCCCTTGTTTCAATGGTGCCCTGCCACTGTCGAACTACACCAACTCCGTCGTCACTGCTTTGCCAAATCCACCCGTCTGCTTTTTTCGAGTCTTCAATAGTCACACTGGTCGTCTAGAGAGCAGTCTAGAAAGAAAGAAAGAAAGAAACAAAGTATTACGCTGGACCGTAAGCCCTTGCGTGGGTTAAGGGAACAGACTGATGCCTCATCGGCGGGTACAGCCCATTACCGCGGTGACCGCCTTTTTGACTAAGATGGGTTGCTTCTCCCACCCACTCCGTGTCTGGGCTCCGTCTCACTCAGATCACATCTGGGTACCCCGCACGCATTCTTCCCAGATATGCCAGACACATCATTGTTTGAACATTCAACCGTAATGAGTTCTACCAGTGCAGGGGACAGGGACATGGCTAGAGAGCCATGCGATCATCTGCTGTTCGTTCCCACACCAGGGCCCCCATCGGTCACCCAGCCCTCTGCGAAGGCCGGGATCGAACTGGTGACCTCTCGGTCACCAATTCAGTGCCCTAACTCTCAGGCACTTCCTAGGGGATTAGAGAGCAGTCTATGTTTACAAACGCAGAGAACCAACAGATGCGCTGCTGCCCCCCTGAGTTAGGTTACGGCCCCGGATCGTGGCTCAGGACATGTCCCGAACAATGACAGACCCCTCTGGCTCAGGACATGTCCCGACTGATAGATTGGAGGCCACGCGCTGCAACACTCAGGAAATATTATGACACGCACCCACATAATAGGCCCATGTATGTATGTATGGGTCGCACGCACCTTGATTTTAACAAGGAAGTCGCCGGTGGACTCCGGATCCAGTCGCCAGGCCGCACCGAGGCCGGGCCCGGCGTTCGTACTGGCAGCGGGGCCTCCGCTATCGCTACTAGGGCCGCGGGTGCCATCCAACCCCATCAGAACCTGATGCTTTGGCGGCTGCGACGATGGCGCCAGTCCGTAGCTGTTCAAATTGCTCACGTCCAGCTCCTGGGGGCAATTGGCAACCGCAGTAGATAGAGTTAAGGGCCGGGTAGTAGCTTTGTGTGAGCAACGCGTGTGTGTATGCTCGCATCGCATTTCTAACCTGGATAGTATGCGAGGTGCCTACTGATGACTGGGCCTCACTGCAAGTAATAGTGGGCGTGATATAACAAGTGGTATCCCGGGTTTTATTTGGCGGCCCGGATAGATACGTTTGAACCCCCCCCCTTCCCGCCCTGTGCGTAGTGGGCGATACGTAATCTGCTGGTTGATGGGGAGATGACAGGCCTACATTGGTATCATTGCAACACACATCGATAGATCGCAGACCCAAAAATCGAGCATTCAATCTCTTACGCTTCCCGGCTCCAACAGTCGGGTATCGTACACAATCCGTACCCGCAATGCGCCTCCCCGGCCCGGCGCTGCGGTTAGGATATCGTCCAGAGAGGGCAGACGGCTGGTTCGGCTGCTGCTGCTTCCGTCCTGCTGCGCTGCCGGCTGGGACGCATCAGTCGAGGTGTAAAGGGACGACACACCCCGGCTCAATGCCGTGTAATGCACGCTGCAACCGCATGCCCTGCAGGATAGCGACGAGAATTCCGGAAAGGAGATCGCAATGAAGAAGTGGCCCCGGGAAATGGACGGGATGGCAAAGCTGGCCTGGGAGGCGGCGAGAAAGCGGTCGACTGCTGGGGGCGTCGGGGGCGGCGGCGATGATGGAGCAGGAGCGGGAAGGATGAAGCGCGAGGGCGATGGTGGGGAGCCTCCAGATTCACCAGAAGGTGTTGCAGGCGGGGATGCTAATCTCGGGCTCGGAGGTCGTAGCGGTCTCAACTGGCTGATCAGAGGATACGATGGCGGTGGACTCGGAAAGGGGGTAGTAGCGTACTGTGGCGGAGGTGAAAATGACAGCGGCGGATGCTGGATATAGCCCGGGGGCTGTGCGCTGATCGAAAGCGGGCTCGGGCTGAGATGATATGGGCTGCGTCGCGGGTGAGGCAGTAGGGTCGGAGACATTGGTACGGGGAATGGAGTGGCAGGATAAGGGAGTGGCAGTGCTGCAGGTGGCTGAGGGCCTGGAGGGATCGGGAGGGGTGATGACGGAGATGGTGCGGGTTGCTGTGGGCTAGCAGCAGCAGGGAGAGGAAACGATGGTGGTGATGAGCTTGGTTGTGGGCTTGGAGGGAGTGGTGATGGCTGCGGTGGGGTCGGGTGTTGGCTGGGAAGGAGTGGTGTGGGAGCGAGAGGTAATGGGGCTTGTGAAGGCGGCTGTCCGGTTGGGCGACGGCGGGGCGGTGAAGGGGGCAGTAACGGTGCCGGGGGAAGCGGAGGGGGCGCCTCGACCCAGGTCCAGGAGGGATCGGTGCTCAATAGAATCGTCCGATTTGGAGCATAAAGTGTTCCATAGAAGTATGATTTGTGGGTTCCAGTCGATATGGAAACTGTCAGCAGGTTTACTCCCGCCCGCAAGTTCAGCGTCCCATTCAATGGGGTAAATGGTTTTGATTTTGATCCAAACTGCGCTCCATTGATGAAAGGGGTGGCCTCATTGGCTGCTAAGTACGTGAAAACCGCTCCTCGAATGGGCCTCGGGAGGACGAAAGCCTTGTAGAACCAAACAGTCAGGCCGGCTGGCTGAGGGACGGCAAGCGCGTGGGGTCGCGACCACAGAGCCCTGGCGCCCGTGCCGTTCTTCCCGAAGTCGGATGTCAGTTCCAAATGGAAATAAGCAGCCCCTGTGCGTGGCAGCAGTGAACGGGGTCGAATCATCAAAGGGGATTTGCATCCGGTCGGTGGGACCATCGGGTTTCTACGTAGCTCTGCACGGCGCGGTAGGTCGCATGTCTGCGCCACCCGCCTTACTTTACCCTACTGTACTACTCGTACAAGCAGCGAGTGTAGCTAGGCGCTGACTACTGCTGCATCGTGCTGTCCGTGTTAGAGCTTGCTTTAATTCCACAAAAAATGATAGGGCACGCATCGCTCCCCGCTGTGTGTATTACTGACGCATCTAGCTAGATCCGACATTACGGCTAAAGCTAACTCGGTGACTAGGCCCCAAACGAACGGGGAACACAGTTGCGCTAATAAGCAGTGGCTATACTTCAGCACACGCAAATATGCTATATTTTACTAACTATATGTGTGAGGACACGAGTCATTTACGCTAAATCGGAAGGGTGCAAAGAAAACATAGCAGCAGGACTGGCTGCGTAATGTATAATAACTGCTTGTGACAAACACGAAACGATCACGCAGGCCCTTCTAAATACGTAATCCGCAGTAACGAAGAACAGCCGCCGGCCATCGACAGACGGGCACCAGCACTCTGCATGCATGCCTACATGCCTACATGCGTACGCACCTCGTTTGCCTCCCGCCACCCGATTTGCGTCTAGCCAAAAACCGGGCGTGCTCTTCCCAGGAGGGATGTTACCGCCCTGGTCACTTTTCAGGCGGCAGATGCGGTTGAGTGTGTCGAAATCCCAGTAGAGGCAGGCGGGAGCAGTGTAGCAGGCCTGGCAGCAAGCGCCCACATCGGGTTGTATAGATGTAGAGAAGGCGGCCGCATCGTCGCCGTACCCCGCGCCGTATTGCAGCGCCAGCGAACATGCTGCGTATGAGCGAGGCAGGTAGACAGGGGGAAGGAGCGACCTACTTCGTAAGTGTACTTCCGACAGGGGGGCGATCGAGCATCCATGTAGAGCGAGGCTTGCAGTCAGGGTGCAGTCCATGTGCGTGAGAATTTAATGTTTTGAGAGCGTAATAACCCAATTTGTAACGCCGAGGTCATAGGTGCCGTACAGTCGGCTAGCATAAAGCCTAAGAAAGGCGTCGCACAGTAACTCGAGTAGCCTTTGCTCCGCCCAAGCACTACATTGGTATCGAGACCAGTACTGTCGTACAGTCTCCCAGAGGTCGTCAGTTCGATCCCTGGTACTCGCGGAAAGGCTTCCACTCCAGAAAACCTTGCAAATTAAGGCTAGAGGCATGTATGCCGCGGCATGACCTGACTTGGGAAGTTGTCCACCCCAATGCCGAAGACCTGGCTAAGACCCCAGGCATGCAAAGGTGGTGAAAGGCGGAGTGGACTGTGCACAGACACTGCGAGGACGCAGTGAGGACCGAGGACGTTCCCTTCAGAGGGGGGGGAATGTAACGCCGAGGTCATAGGTGCCGTACAGTCGGCTAGCATAAAGCCTAAGAAAGGCGTCGCACAGTAACTCGAGTAGCCTTTGCTCCGCCCAAGCACTACACAATTACTCAAACCGGCTGCAGCCGGTATGAATAATATTGATTGCCGATGCGATGGTCTGCGTGATGCACTCTGCTTGCGTTCCAAAAAACAGCAGTAATGGAAATGATAGTTTATAGCTTAAGCAGCATGCCTTTCGCATGGTTAGAGAATGGCAATACCTGCAGGGCTGCCGTATACCTCAAGCTCCAAGACTTGAAGTGCACCAGGACCAGCGTAAGTCCCAGTTCCGGCAGCCCTGCTCTGAACCACAAAGTAGCGGGCTGGTATGGGCGGGCTCACAGTAACATTGATACGTCTATTATACCCAAGGTATCCCAATTGTAGGTGGACGAATGTGTTCCAGTTTATTTGGCTCGAGGTGATATTGTCAACCGCCGCGCCCCCCACGTCGAAGCGGATGTTGAAGACCGCAGGATGGCCGCAGCAGTCCTTGCGGCTGTGGCAGACGAAATGAGAAATAAGCATTGTCTCTCCCAAGTCAACGGAGAGCCACTCCCTTGGGCCAAGGGAGGTTATCAGGCCGCTTATGAAGAGGCTGGAGTCGTCCTCTGGCATTAAGCCATCCACCGCCTTCTCGGGCCCGTAGCGGCTGGCGTTCAGACTCGAGGATGAGTAGGCCGGCTTGCCGAGGGCCAGGTTCATGTTGGCTACGTACGTACAACCGCGGGTTTTCAAGCAGGATGGGATCAGCAACGACTCTACGAGTGGGGGAATACGTAGTGAAGCGGTACTGCAACGAAGCAAGGATAACCACCATTGCGGTGTAGTGCCTGCGCAATAACTTTACGGGTGTGCATAAAAATGTCTGAGTGTTGCACACTGAACGAAGCGCACGCAGGCCTGCTATAAATGTCCCATGCCATGCATGTCCAATAATGGCACATACCAATGGCACATACCAATTGATATGTATTATGTGTCAAGTTTATCATACAGTGTATTTCTCCTTTTCTCTAGTCGTTTTGCCCGGTGGCACGCAGAGGCCTACAGGCTCCATGAGCCTCATCACCCGTCATCCACGCACGCCAGGGTTTGCCTAGCTAATTATCGTATTATTATTGCATTTCATTTTTATTAATATTTTATTTTTATCATTACATTATCGTATTTTTATTTTTATCAAATATATTTTTATAGCTATTATTAGTCACCGTGGTAGTGGTCTGTACCCGCCGAGGAGGGATCAATCTATCTGCTCCCTTAACACACGCTAGGGCTTACGGTCCAGCGTAAGATTTCCATTTTCCTTTTTTCCTTTCCTAAACCTTTGATGCGTGAGCTCCTACCTGACAGAGGTGGTGGAGGAGGCGGCGGCGGTGGAGGAGGAGGCGGTAGAGGTGGAGGAGGAGGTGGAGGAGGAGGAGGAGGCGGAGGAGGTGGAGGAGGAGGTCGAGGAGGCGGAGGAGGTAGAAGAAGTGGAGGGACCTCGGCCCACGTCCACGAGGGGTCGGTTCGCACGATTACCGTTCCGTTTGGTGCTCTTAGCGACCCAATAAAGAACGCTTCACCGGCAGAGCCTGATAAAACTACTGACACGGCCAGCAAGTTGACACCCCGCTGCAAGTAAAACGACTCCACAAAGTCTTCATATGGCGCTGATTTCAAACCGAACTGCGCTCCATTGATGAAAGGCGCGGCCTCACCGTCTGCTCTGTAGTGAAAAGTCGCATCTGGAATTGGCTGTGAGATGTTGAACGCCTTGTAGAACCAGACTGTCACACCGAAGGGCCGTTTGACTGCCAGCGTGTTGGGCCGAGAAAGCATCCTGGCCTCCCAGTCGATAGTATTCGTTTTTCTGAAGAAAGCGACTCCTGTTGACAATCCCCAATATGCACGCACGCACAAGGATGGAAGGGTGTAAGAAGTCCCAAGTCTAAAAGGTGTAGACAGTCATGCAGGTAGGACAACCTAACCGTATGTCACGTGGCACATGCATTGCGTGCGTGTGTGCTCCTGATTGCACCGACCCTCGACAATACCCTCACGCGCGCGGTATCATGGACCTCACGCGATACACACACACCTCTTTTGCTGCCTGCAATCCGATTGACGCCCAGCCAGAATCCCGGTAAGCTCTTTCCGGGAGGAATCGTGCCGGCCTGGTCCCCCTTGAGGCGACACGTAAGGTCGAGTGTGTCGAAATCCCAGTAGAGGCAGGCGGGAGCAGTGTAGCAGGCCTGGCAGCAAGCGCCAGCGTTGGGCTGAGAGGACGTGGAGATGGCGGCCGCATCGTCGCCGTATCCCGCGCCGTATTGCAACGCCAGGGTGCACACTGCCAAAGAAGAGAGGGAGCAACACACAGAGTATTAAGCGATGGGCCGCTGATTGGGCGCAGTTGGTGCAAAAAGTCTGCTGTTCAGGAGTATTATTATAATAAGACATGCATGGCAAGATTGACGTTCCAATCAACAGCGAGTCTCTGCCTGTTCGTCGGTAGTGTGATGCATCTGGTCGTTACAATCATGATGACGAAGCGCCTGTGGGTTATACAGTGGAATACCTGGTCGTTAGTTCGTACCTGCCAGGCGGCCGTACACCTCAAGTTCCAAGATCCGGAGGGGCCGGGTGGTATTGGTACCGCGCACAACGACGTAGCGGGCTGGCCTGGGCACATTTGAAGATCTATCTACCACGGCGCCTACTGCCCAATCGGCAATCACCGAAGTGTACAACACCTCGTTGTCGTACAGATTTACGGTGGTGTTGTCCACCGCTGCGCCCCCTGCTGTGATAGACCAGGAATCGCTGCGTTCGGTAGTAAGATCGGGACAGCAGCCCTTGAGGTTACGGAACACAAAACGGGACATGAGCATCGTCTCCCCCAGATCGATGGATAGCCATTTAACCCCTTCTGCAGTGCCGCTTATGAAAACGCTGGTGTCATCCTCGGGTGTCAAGCCATCCACCGCCTTCTCGGGTCCGTAGCGGCTGGCATTCAGACTCGAGGAGGAGTACACCGGCTTGCCGAGGGCCACGCTGGCTATTTGACGTACAGTACGGCGGCAGCAATGTACGCATGGGGCGATAAGAAAATTAGTGGCGTTAGTTGAACGAAGAAGGACTGCAAGCTGACCGAGCAGTACGCAGCCAAATGCTGCGAATTGCGAGCACGCACGGTTCGGCCGCGCCGTGCGCTCCTAGCTACGTACACGCAAATGTAGGCGACATATAATCCGACGGCGGAAGCACCATGCATGGGGGGCACCATCCATGCAAAAAGAGACATCGGAGCGCAGCGATAGATCAGGTGGCATGGGGCGAGCGAGCGAGGGGTCACCACGGGGTTCGGGGTAGATAGATGATGCTCAGATAGAGCTACTTGCAGGGCAGATAGGGCGGCGGCTGATGATTGGGGCTGTCTGGATTTTGTGAGGTGATAAGAGTACATCGGTGCGGTGACACATACAGTAGTTCGTACTTAGTCCGTGCGTAGTCGAACGAACACCGACAGCAGGAATCCATTCCCTGCGCCACCTACATACATACATACCTACCCGGTGGGGGCGGGGATGGCGGTGGGGCTGATGAGGGGGGTCGTGGTGACGGCGGTCGAGGGAGTGCGGATGGGGAAGGGGGTGGGGGTGGGGGTGGTGGCGGTGGCGGGGGAGGTGGCGGGGGAGGGGAGGGCCACAACAAGGTGTCCAGCCGTCGCCTAGGCCTATCCCCGTACCGCTTCCCCGGATAGCTTCGCGTCTTCGGTGTCGCGGGCGGAGCGTTGCGGGGCGGAGCGTTGGGTGGTGAGGTTCCAGACATTGGTGCGAACAAGGGGGGCCGTGTCATCACTGGCGGCTCTGCTGCACCTGATGACGCCGCCGCCGCTGGTTTGAGAAGTACCACAGAGGGGACATCTGCGTGGGGGCATGGGTGGTGCAGGCGGCACCACGCAGCAGTACCAAGCAGGGTGGCTATCTTAAGATATGAATATATATTCGGGAGAAAATTTCGGAAGTCTGAAGATACTTTTGCCGTGCAAAAAACGGAAGGTTTAGATAATCCGGCCTCACAGGTGGGGCATGATATCTCCCGGGGCCGTGTTTAGCCGGTAAAATCCCCTCCTAGACAGATCCTGACAGATACTCTCAGCACTTCTGACCCAGGAGTATCTCTGGCCGTAGATACTCGGCAAAATAAGATAGCCACCCTGGTCTCGAGGGCAAGAAGGGCGGGACCTAGCTTGGCGCTAAAGCTGTCTCGTGGCGTTGGGAGCACTAGCTTAGGCACACGGATCTTGCGCCGCGATCGATCTTCGACGGCTTCTTAGCTTGTAACTGGCGGCAGACTTACTTTGCTCACTCAAGTCTTCTGAACGATCCCACGGGCCGTACTTGTTTGATTGTATTTCATCCGCAACCAAGCCGTGAGGAACTGCCACCGCGAGGAGAAAACAGCACACCAGGAGGGTGAGGGCGAAGCATGTGCCTCTCCAACGGCTCCTGGCCATCAGCGGCAGGCTGCTGCTGCTGGTGTCAGCACGCGTACGTAGCCAGCGTACGTGATCCTGGCTTTGCCCCAATGCCAACTGAACCCTTGGCGGTTGCTTGTGGGCGGCTTTTGAAGAAGAAACACGTGCCGCCGATCCGGTTTGCACGCAGACCTGAGGGATATAAACGTTTGCCTGCATGCTAGGAATGCATTTTACCCAGCAGACGGAGCGAGGACATCCCCATGGCGGATGGCGGAACGCATCCACCGGCGAATAATGGTGTGGCTTCAGTGGCCTCAGTTGTGTATAAGCTACTCAGAAAGTTTAAATCCTGCTGGGGTGTATCGGTGGTATCACTGTGGCGCGCGCACAGGCTCACCTTGCAAAATTCACCTCATCATGGATCAGTGAAGTTGTGAAATAACTTCTTGTATGATTTTACGAAAGAAACTCCAGGATAACCAGGTTGCCGCCGTCGTTTTTGTCTGTTCGTCGAACCGCGCATCGATGAAGTCGGCGCGAACCTGCGCGAAGTGTCGGTTCGTTCACACAGCAGACGACCTAAAGTGTAACACCATGTGTGGAGTATGAATGTATAACATCATAATACTATAACGTACAATATGTTGTGTTGCAACGCAGAGATTAAAAAGTGTTCGCCGCCTTGCGGCCTGTAGGTCCAAGCTTATCGAGCTTTTTTGGTGAAACGAAGGAAGGCGACGGAACATAGCTTTGCGATACGCCTGGTTATTCTGAAGTTTACTCCAATTCAATATCTTTGAAATTATTGAGAACATAATAGGTGCTAATTCGGGGACAATGCCTGGGGGACAATGATTTTCATGTTCTGAAGGGAGGTTGGTGACGTCATACGCCCGCTGACCTTTGTAAGAGACGATATCCAATCACATATGCATTCAGCTCATTCATGTAAATTCAACTTAAGAATGTGATATCTGGCGAAGAAATATTTAACTGTATTTTGCCGAATGCTGCCAGTTGCAACGTTACTAAGGGTTGCGGAACGAACCCCTCGGAATCCTTGAGACACCTGTAGGCGCACGAACCCCCGGAACCCCATAGACCGTGTAAAAGTCAGTGCGCTGTTTTCATCTATTTCGGAATGCGGCTGTGATGCACAAAGCAGCTTGTGAACGGATGCGAAAGTCGGCCGCGATCCGGGACCTTTCTTTCTAAACACAGACGCAACCCTAGGCGCAACCGTGCCCGGCTCAGGGACCCGGCCCTCCGCTGCCCTGCCAGACCAAGCGATTACCCGGGCGCTGGTGGGCTTTTGGAGTCCCCTGGCTGGGTTCGGGGCCCTGGGCCTCCCCCGGGAAGAGTGGGACGACCCTGTTGGCCCCCACCAGCCACCAGCCATTTCTGCGAGTAATAGAGGGGAAGGTGGTTTGCGTCCGGCATGGGCCCCCAGATAAGGCGTAAGAAACACGCTTCGGCCTCTTGTCGGGACTTGCTGGTCAGGTTGGCTTCCTGGGGCTTCCCCGGCTGCAGCCCGTGGGTTAGTGTAAGGCCAGCGAACGGGCCTGGTAGTGGGTCGGTCAGTAGTTCGCAGCAGCATGGGGAGCATGGAGTCCAAGCCCCCCCGTGGCTGCGTTCTGTCCCCGTGAGGCTCGAGGTGTTCCTGGGCGGGTAGATCGTGTGTTGTCTGGTCCGGGTGGAGGCCCCGCTGCCCCAAGAGGCTTTCGGCAGTGCCAGGTCGGATGGCTCTACCCCTCCAGGGGCCTGGAGCCCACTCTAACAAAACTACACCCACCACTAGCTCCAGTACCAACTATCAAGTCACTCTCCCGCTGCCAGGTGGATCAACCCCAGACCAGAGACCACGGGGGGGACGGCCCCGAAACCACATCCATCAGGCCACACCAACAAATCACAATGTGCACAACGAACGCAAAAGCAGTCAGCGACCTTGTGGGTCTTTTGGGCCTTGTGGACCTGGTACAACCTGGTACAACCTGGTACAACCTGGTACAACTGGACGTGTTTTTAGTGATGTGCCGGTACCCGAAGGCTACGGTTACCTCAACCCAAGCAACATGCAGCTGCCCTCATAAATGCGCAGAAGCGAATGGAGTGCGTCCAGGAGTGTCCATGCGCCTCACGGCCCATCCGCGGCCCTCGTCCTGACTCCACATCACATCGCAGCAGCAGCGCTCCGCTATCGCTGCCGGCCCACTGCAGGTTCACGAGGCCCGGTTCACGAGGGCAGCTGCAGGAGGAGCTTGCCGGTGGTCTTGCGTGCCTCCAGATCCCGGTGGGAGACCTCAGCCTCCGCCAGGGGGTAGCGGCCCGTGATGAGCAGCTGGGCGGGGGCGGAGGGGGCCGGGGAGGCGGCAGGCGGGGTGAGGCATCGGTGAGGGATGGTGAGGGAGGGCAGGGGGCGGGGGATGGGGTGTCATGGGGCGGCGGATGAGGGGGCAGCATGGCGCAGCGAAACACACAGAACGGCACGGCTCAGCAAATAAGGCCCGAGACACGCACGGCGAAAGCGTGGCACGGGACGTGAAGCTAGGGCAGGGCGACAGGTGGTGGTGGTGGTGGTGATGGTGGTGAGAAAGATTCGGTTGGGTTGGGATGGTGATGTGGCCGGTGCTCCTCAAGCAGCAGAGGGTCCAATCTCACCCGGAGGGATCCCCCCGCGACGGCGGCCAGCGTGCGGGATGACAGCGACTCAAACTCCTCCTGGGGACATGAAGGGAATGATCGGGAACCGTACGGGGGATTACTGCGCGATTTCCAAATGCATCTGCTGCCCGGTGGAATAGTACGGTGCCGAGCCGTGCTGCCGCAGTCCGCGGGCTGGCTGTGCTGCGCTGTGCTGTGCTGTGCTGTGCGCGTGGGCCCACCTTAAGCCCTGAAGTAATGTAACCGCCAACGTCCGGGGGGCGGTCCGAAACTCTGGATCCGCGTCCAAATCCGGGTCCGGTACCACATCCCACATGCCGCTGCACGCACGTCCGATTCATCCCTACCCGAGTGTCGTTCGGGAGTGAATGGAACCCCCTCCTCTGAAGTCTGGACCCAGCCCGCCGCCCACCTCCCCCTTTCCCTCCCCCTCCCTCCGCCCACCTTGGTGCTCACAAAGTCCCACAGAGCCGTCCGCATGAGGCGCACGTTGTGGCGACTCAGCCGCAGAATGTCCAAATCCGGCACCTGGCACACAGCGACAGATAGCACAGGTAAAAGGACAGATGGGGAGATAGCCCACCGCCCACCGCCCACCCCCCGGGTGTACCGTATTCGTATCCAGCAGCATAGCGGCATGCAAAGGGAGGGCCGTGCCACACACCGCGCCACTGCCCGCCCCGCCCCGCCTCCTGGTCGAGAGCATCCTCTCCAGCCAGCGTGCGGCATTGCAGCTCTCCTGTCGTTTCGCGCCCCGACTCCTGATAACGTAACGGGGCCCATACACGCACTTGGCGGTGCATGTCCCCGCTTACCTCACCTCACCTTGCCAGACGCGTTTCCGAACGACACCATGAAGCCCAGCTTCTGGAGGCAGGCCAGGCCCGCGTCAAACGTGGCTCGTCCAACACCGTCGTACACCGCTGCCACGCCGCGGCCGTCGGTGAGGCGCATCACCTCCGAAACCAGGTCCTGCGGCCGAAGAAAAGAGGGAGTGGGTTGTGCGCGTGGTTGGGAAGAAACCCCAACAAGTTAACATCCACCGCTGCCGGTTCCCTCCGACACAGCCCCACCCGCTCCCTGGCTGCCGATCCGTTGTACTGCTGTACTGCTCTACTTCTGTACTGCTGACCTGTTGGGTGTACAGGATGACCTCCGAGCATCCCGCCTGCCGCGCCACCTCCGCCTTCTCGGCCGTGGAGGTGGTGCCGATGACGCGGGCGCCTGCAAGGGGTGCCGTACGAGTGTAACACTGCATTATATATCTGCCTTGCGGAGCTCGCAGCCACGTACTGCAGGATGGCGCGATGCGAGACGTACCGTAGCTTCACTGCACTGATGTTTGGGCACCAACTGCCGAGTCCTCCGTCAAACAGACCGACGCTGGGCTCGGACTGTCATGTACGTGTACACGTAGTGCACATGACACGGGCCCTTGCATCACCGAACGTTCACAGCCCCAAGCTCCGTCCACAAACAGCTTCTCGGCGAACAGAACCCCACTCGCATTCATCGCTATCAGTACCCCGTCTGCATCTGCATCGCCCTCAGCCGGTCAGCCCCCCGCTCCCCGCTGCCCACCCGCCGCGGCCGCCAGCTGCGCCACCAGTCGTCCGGTGCCTCCCGCCGCCGCGGTGACCAGCACCGTGTCCCCCGCCTGCACCGGGTAGGCCTGGGTGACGAGGGACATGGCAGTCATGCCCTGGAGGGGTTGGGGGAAGAGGTTGCGGCGGTGGGGGAAGGGGTTGACCAACATGAGACCGTAGCGGTGGAACGGAAGCGAGGGTTTGGGAACGGACCGCCGACAGCGGCGTCGTGCTCAAATTCACGGAGGTGGGATGTTGGGGCGCCGGGCCAAAAGGGCCTTGCGACCTTACGCCGCCTCGAACAGTGTGGCCCCGTAGCGATGATGCCGTACCTGGTGGCGCTGTGCAGTGTGCACCCCCAGGGCAACCCCAGGACTCACACTGGCAGCCTCCAGGGCCCAGACCCCATTCCCTCCCTCCCGCCCTCCCTTGGCCCACCCGGCTGTTGTACCCTTCTCCCTACCTTGCGGAGAAGATGAGGCAAGCAATGTACCTTCCAGTTCGGTAGTACGACACGGTTTCGCCGTACCTGGATCATGGAGGCGGCGGCCATCTCCAGATCCACCTCGGCCGGAACGCGCGCAAGCTTCGTATCAGATACGACAGTGTACTGCGCGTACGATCCGGCGGGCGGTCGAGTGATGTACGCCACACGGTCCCCCGGCTTCCAGTCCTCCACTCCGGCTCCCAGCGCCACCACCTCACCGGCGCCCTCAACACCGACGGTGAAGGGCGAGGCGGAGACGGGGTAAAGGCCGCTCCTGTCGCCGTGGCGGATGGAGAGGTGTTAAACTGGTCATAGATGGAAGAGAGCTCCAGAAGAGACCCGCGGGTCGGATTGGGTCGTGCTCGAGTGTCGTGTGCACACCCGAGTGCTTTCTTGCGGCCCACCCCCCAGGTGAGGTACTGAGGCTCCGTGTGAGGCGGCGCTTCAACGATCGGGTCATGGCCATGATACTGTGTCAGTACGATCCGTACGATGCGCAAATGAGCAAAAAGGTCTTCATACCAGTGTTACCTGTGATACGTGTCGATGAAGTTGACGCCGGCGACGTGGTTGCGGACCAGGACGGTGTTGGGTCCGGGCGTGGGCACGGGGGCATCTGGGACGAAGCACAGCATCTCCGGACCTCCCACCTCCGAAACCTGGATGGCTTGCATGGTCGGTGGTACTGAAGGTGGCGCTGCTGCTGCTGCTGCCATGGCGCGGAGGAGCCAGCCGCGGGGCCCGGCAGCTGCTTGGCTGATGCGGCTGGTCAGTACCGGTAACCGCTGCGCGTTGAGGTACCTTGCAGCTTGGGCGCCGAGAAGGGCAAGGCTCATCCGCAACGAAATGCCGCTGCCAAAAATACGGAAAATCGATTAGGTTGGGGTAGATTGGCGATTGTGTGAGAGTAAGAACGCGAGTACCGTAATCGTGGTACCGAGATGCGTAAAGCGTTTCGTTTCGAGGGCGAAAAGCGTCGGTTTTCATTGGGGCTTTTCGGTCGAAGCATTATTTTCACATTACATCAAATCACCCGTACTTACTGCTCTGTGTCAACCTTGTGCTGCTCTCAGCACCGTGCCTCTCTCCGATGGAATGTTGACGCTGTCTGGCTTCAGCAGACTGACGATCTGGATCCCACGTATAAAGAAAATACGCCCATATCCATTTAGCGCGATCCCCGTGGGGAGAAGGCGAAGTTTGTCAGCTGACACCTGTCGACAGTTAGGACGAACGGAACTACGGAAGCGTCACCGTTGGTACTCTTTGGCCCAGTTACATTGCGAAATGGCCTAGCTACCCTAGTTGGGATACGAATGTCCTGATCCCTTATATAGTCCTGAGCGATAGGCGGGTTGCTCAATGTACCCAAGCGCAACGAGCCAGGAAACTCAAGCTGTCGGCGGCGAAGGGCGGGGCGCTGGCGGGGTTGGGTTGCGCAAAGTTCAGTTGCTCTCCCACCAAGCGCTTTTTTAACCGTAGCGCATACCAGTTCATCGCATTGCATGTCGCCTCCTCCAGGATAGGATGTGTGATTTACATCAGGGGACTACGAGGGCTGCCGTCTCCATGATCACGATCTTCGTCGCAGCCGGGTCACATCACCACCACCGCCCACGTTCCATTCGGCCCCACAACGCATCAAGTCAGCCCGCCGGCCCTGCCCGCCCATCCCGCCGCGGCCAGGAACGCCGTCACCGCCTCCGTCGGCTGCTGCCACCCGCGCTCCTGGCACTGCGCTAGGGTGCATGTCCTCCTCCGCGCTGTGCCCGACACTCCAACCAACGCCTCTGACCCATCAGGAGAACCTGTGGCCGCCACTGACGCCGCCGCCGCGGCCGCCGCGGCCGTCGCAGATGCAGTCATGCTGTCCGCTGTTGCTGCCTCACCCGTCAATGCTGCTTCCGTTGGTGTTGTCCGGGTGGTCGGTGGTGTTGGTGGCAGCGCTTCGGGATCTTCCTGCTGCTGCTGCTGCAGTAGGCCGGAGGTGAGGCCGAAGACTCGCGCCAGGTCCTGAGCGAGGGGTCGGCGGAAGTCGGAGAACGCGGAGCCGACACGCGGGGAGTGAGGGAGTGAGGACATGAGGCTCTAAACGAGGTCCGGACGCCTGCCTTGGGCTACGGGCCGAACAACGCAGGCAACAGGTCGACCCGTTGGTGGGACCCAGTGATGCAGAGACCGCCTCCCCGGCCCACATGACGCGCACTGCTCCGCTTCGATAGCCGCCCTCAACCCCTCAGCTGTCGCGCATTGCAACTTTGCAAGCCTCCGGCCCATAGCCCGGCGCCCTGTCACATAAGTGCCATTCGCACCTCACCTGCAACGCGTCCCCCTCGCACTCCCCGACGTAGCGCAAGTCCGGCACGATGTACGGCAGAGATCCAAGCGCAGCCGCCGCATCAGCCAGCGCCACGTCCCCCACCACTGGTGCGAGCAACGCTGTCGAGCCACCAGCGGTGGCGCCGGCGATGACGCCCGCGTCCTCCTCTCCACCGCCGCCGCCGCCGCGGCGGCTGTGCAGCGCACCACGCCGCACCGCAAAGGCCCGCCCGAACCGCCGCCGGGCGCGGCGGTGCCTCCTAAGCTCATCTGCCGACGGCGCTGTGCCACACGGCACCTGTAGCCGGGAGACCAGGTGGCGGGCGTAGTGTGCAGCCCAGGGCGCAGGCATCCGTGCAGCCGCAGCGGCCAGGGCCCCCGGCAGCTCACACAGCTGTCTGGCCGAGTAGGCGCGGAGCTGCATGCGGCTGCTGACGGCGGCGGCGGCGTGCCAGGCCGACGGCAGCGGCTGCGGACAGCCCCACGCGGCGAAGGACCGCAGCCACAGCAGCAGCGCCGACGGCGGCATGTACGGCACCAGATCCAGACCGAGACCGGCGGCGGCGGCGCACCAGCGGCGGGGCGGCGTGTAGTACGGCAGCAACTGGAGCAGTGCCGTCAGCAGACAGCTGGCGGCGGGGACGGCGTCAGCGGCGGCCGCTGAGGCGGCGGCGGCCGTCCCGGCGGCGGCGGCCACGGCGGCGGCGTCTGCCTTGGTGACGTCCCCTTCAGTCAGGATGGCCGTCGGGGCGGCGGCGGCGGCCGCCGCTGCCGCGGCAGCCGCGGCAGCCGGGTCCATTCGTCGCCTTACGTCGTACAACGCGGCTTCGAGCAGCACGTTCAGGCACTCCTCGGGGACGGGTGATGGTGGCGCAGCGCCCTCCAGGGAATCTCTGACGGCGCAATCGCCGCCTGACGCATTCGCCTTCGCCGCCGCCGCCACCGGCGTTGACGTGGTCGCCGCCGCCGCCGATGCTGCTCGCGCCAGCGCCGGCATCAGCTCTGCTAGGCCCGCCGCCAGCTCTGCGAGATCCTCAGCGCTGAAGAACGGCGCCGCTGGTGGCCCTGACGGCGGCGCCGCTGACGCCACTGCAGTACCCCCCGCCGCCAGTCCCGGTGCTGCGACCAGCGGCGGTGACACCGCCGCCGTCGCTGCATCCGCACCACCCGCAGTGACCATCATCCGCCTTCCATGGGCGTAATTCCACGGCCGCTGCCGCTGCTGCTGCTGCTGTTCCGCTGCCACCCCGCTGCCGCCCAGCTGCCAACGCAGGACCGCCCCAACGCTGCCGAGCAACCAATCCAACCAGTCCAACCAGTCGCTGCAGGGCGCGTGGCCGAGTGCCCCCAGGCCCCTCACCACGCGCGCCACGTCACCGCCGCGCACCGGCTCCGGCTCCCGAGGCGACTGCGCTCGCCGCCGCTGCCCAGCCTCCCTCGCCCCCATCCGGCCTCCGGCCTTGCCGCCCGGTCCAGTCCTGTCCGCTGTCGCCGCCTCGGCCGCCGCCGCTGCGGCGGCGGCGGCGGCGGCCACGACTCCGACGGCGCCTCCGGCGGCGCTTATCGTGCCGACACGGTACGGCGTCGCTGCCCGCCGCGCGGCCGACTCTTCCAGTACGAGCGCAATGCTCAACAGGGCCGACCCATCCGGCGCCACCCCCTCACCACCGCTGCCGTCGCCGGAGCCCTCCCCGGGACCGAGACCACCAATGGAATTGACCGCACCGTCGCCGCCACCAATCCCGGCGCTGCTGACGCCGTTGCCGCCGCCGCTGTTGGCTGCTGCTGTTGCCGCTGCCGCTGTTGCTGTTGCTGCTGCTGCCAGTCGCACGGCTTCCTCAGTCAGCCCGGACCGCACCCGGGTGCAAGCTGCTGTCAGGAGCTCCGGCGGGGGAGATAGGCGCAGCGCCGCCAGGGCCTGCCAGGAGGTCAGGAGGTCAGGCAGGCAGGCAGGCAGGCAGGCAGGCAGGCAGGCAGGCAGGCAGGCAGGCAGACCATTGGCAGGCAGGTGGACAGAAGGCTCGAAAAGCAGATAAGGTCCCTAAACGCGCCCGATCGTGATTGCCGCCTCGGAGGAGAGGTGAGGAGAGGAGAGGAGAGGTGCCGCCGGTGGACTGCAAAGCTCCTGAGGGGGAGAGCACGCGGGGGCCGGCAACAGCCCGCGTGCCGTACCGTGTTCAGATCTGCGAGTGCCTTTCAGATGCCCCCTATTACCTGCCTGCCCCTGGCCTGCCCCCACTATTGTTCGAAGCTCCAAGATCCCACCCACGCACACGCAGCCGGACAGCCACCCATCCACCCCGCCTACTCACCAGCAGCAGCCGACCAACCTCCGCAACCGTCATGCGGGGCAGGGCCGATCGCGCCGCCGCCAGAGCCGCCGCTCGCCAGGCAGCACTCAGGGGCGGCGGCAGCTGGCGTCGACCCAACCGCCGATCGCGCCGCCGCGGCGGCGTCCGTTGCCCTCGCTGCCGCGGCCGCCCCGCCACCGGACTGTCAGAGTCGTCGTTGCCCTCAGCGGCCGCTGTGGTGGCCTCCGCTGTCATT
The DNA here is from genome assembly GCA_030267565.1 of Pleodorina starrii. Classification (NCBI taxonomy): domain Eukaryota; kingdom Viridiplantae; phylum Chlorophyta; class Chlorophyceae; order Chlamydomonadales; family Volvocaceae; genus Pleodorina; species Pleodorina starrii. Next base: position 2,956,390 of record BRXU01000014.1, read on the forward strand.
GCTGCTCCGCTCCCCGACTCCGACTCAAACTCCGACTCCGCTCCGCCCTTCCCCGCGGTCTGGAGGGCCGCCCGCCCCTCCAGGGAGGCCACCAGCTGGTCGGGCCGCATAAGACCCAGTTGGGGGGCGCTGTGGAGCTCCCAGGCAGCAAGGGTGGGGCCGTGGCTGCGGACCAGCGCCGCCGAGTGAAAGGGGTGCGAGGGTGGGTGAGGCGTGCGGGCGTGGTCGCGTGCGAGTACAGGTACCGGTAGATGAGAGACAGAGAAAGGCCACCAGACCGGCTGGCAGGTCCGTTGGGGTGTGGATTGGCACAACAGACAGAAAGGCACAGAAGGGTCGACCCCAGCCCCAACGAGCGACACCGTGTCCTACGGCGCGTGCTGCCACCCGCCACCTGAAAAAGTCCCACAGAGACCGCAGAGCTTTCGAGCCGTCGACCAGCCGTCATCCGCAACCGCAACCACCCACCTTATGCCCATGCGGCCCAGGCCCGCAATCATGCAGCTCAGCGCCCGCGGTCCGAAGGAAGGCATCTTGGGCAGCAGGGAGCAGCACACAGCCACCACCATGCGCCGGAAGCCCGCAGCTTCACCGCCGCCTGTGCTGCCACCGGGGCCACCGGTGCCTGGGGTGCCGCGGCTTGATCCGAAGCCGTTGCTACCGGGCACAGCCGCGCTCGTCCGGGCGACGTCCGCCGCTGCCAACGACGGCCCTGTCGCCAGGGTCGGCGTGCCTGGGATGTTGTACGGCATGAAGGGAGCCGCGGCTGGCGTTCGGGGTTGCAGGCTGGGCACGTGCCTGTCGGAAGGGGCGACAGGCCGGGGGAGGTCGACAGGCCGGGGGAGGTCGATAGGTGGGGTTCAAGCAAGTTGGGTTCCGCCGCACCTAGGCCGATACGGAAAAGACGAGACGTGTGGCCCAGCTGCCCCAAGATGTCCCACCCGCGCGCACATGAGGTCCCCGATTAACGGCTATACGCACACCGCTTGCCCCATCGCCTATCTCCGGGTTTCACGCTCCCTCTCCTCCCATCCATCCCCGAAAGAGGGAGCGAGCGCCGGGTGGAGCGCATCTCGCCTCAGAAGATGCAATGAATGCACACACGCAGAACGGCATACGCGGTATGTGCCTGCTGCTGACTCACGTGCGTCCTCCCGCAGGCCAATACGGGAGGACAGTACGGCGAGGACCGTACGGGGACAAGGGTCCTGCGCAGGCCCCGTAACCCCCCGCCCCCCCACGGTACCGGTGTCTCGTTGGGCTTACTTGAAGAAGTATGCGGCGGCATGTTGGTCGAAGAGCGGCAGATAGCGGGGCAGCAGCCGGTGCGCTAGCGGCCGCCGCCAGTGCTTGCAGGCCGCCAGGCGGGTCACGATCTTGGCGGTGGTGCGCGGATGTGGCCCCTCAGGGCTGTCGGCGAAGAGCTTCCGGCGGCGGCGGAACCCCGCGGGGACGACTTCGGCCGCCGCTGCCGCCGCCGTGGCGGAAGTGGAGGCACCAACGGAGGAGGAGGCGCGGTCCGAATCGAGGTCCGCATAGGCAGCTGGGTCCAAGCCTGAAACCAGCTCCGGATCCGAATCCTGTCCTGGATCAGGGTCAAGATCTGGACGTCGGCCTTCACTGGGCTGACAGCGCAGCTGATCGCCCCACGCGAGGGGTTCTGGACGGGTCGTTCGGGCGTCCGAGCCGCGGGACGATGTGCGCGGGGACGAATCAGCCTCGCGCTGCCGTTGGTCCTCGGGGGCGTGTGCCTGCTGCTGATGCGCGTCTGGGTGCGGTTGCGATTGAGGGTGATGCGCCGCCTGCTGCGCCGCTGCTGTCCGCTGCGAATCCGCATCCTGCTGCTGCTGGTGCTGCTGTTGGGTCCCCTCATCCTCACCCACGCTCCCTATCAGCTCTCTGAAATACTGTGTTTGTCCGGCGGGCGGATGCGGACGCGGGTGTTGCGGGTGAGGGGTGGGCACTTACTCACTCGGCGCAGGGCTGTGAGTCGCGCGGCGAGGGGGATTAGCCACGCAGACAGCAAGCGGACCAGACAGGCAGACACCCATGCCGAGTGCTACCGCCCAGCCAGGCGGCCAGCGGGACCTGAGGTCTTCCGTCAGCAACCGTCAGCCCTGGGGTGATGGGGCGCACCCCTAGACTGACTCCACTGCCGCCTCTTTCCTCTGCTGAAGATGATCCATTCCTTCCACAGGGAGGGAGGGAGGGAGGGAGGCTGCCTATCCAAACCTGTCCCCAGCCCAAAACGGTGAATTGAAGCCTCGGAGCAGGAGCTGTATCGCAGCGGCCGTGGAGCCTGATTGGGTCTAGGTCCGTTCCTGGGGTGTTCCTGGGCGCCCCACAGACTCGAACCTCCCGGCGATGTTCCGACACACCGGGCCCCAACTCACCTCCGCGGAGCGTTTGGGGCGCGGGCGCACCCCGGGGGGTTTCGGAGCACGGGCGCGCCGGCGCTCCTTGTTGGCTGTCGCCGCTTCGCCATATTTGTCGCGCTTGCTGGGCTTCCGGGCGGGCAAAGGGTTGACGTGCGCTGCGGCGCGCTTGGCCGTGGCCACCGAGCTGCTTACTTGGCCGGGCCAGCCGCCAAGCATGCTGAAGGCGTACGAACTCCGCCGTGGGTTCTAGTGGTGACACCTATGCATGCTCCGCAAGAGCCTCGTCACCTACGCGGAACTACATCTGCAGTAATACTGCGAAGCTGATAGCTGAATACTTCAAGGTTGTTCAACTAGGTTCCGTGGTCGTCATGTATATCAGGGTGGAAATACGTCTAAAGGGTCTGCATCGAATGTTCCGCGCAGAGGTTAGGCTACGGCCTATCGCGCTATCGGCCGAGAAAACCGTACATTAGGCCGTAACAGACCAACGACTTCTTACTCAACTGGAAATATGGAATGCTGTATCGTTTTTACGACTGACAGTTCGTGACGCGCAGCAGGCTTGTGATCATACAGAGCCATGGAAGCTTGAGAACTGGCAAGCTAAAGATATTAACGCGCAGTCTGCCGCCAAACCCTAGCGCTGACTGTAGTTTGCCAACCCAGAGCGCTGTTCAGACCTATTTCTGGAGGCATTAAAGTTCAGAATATTGAAGCCAGGCCACGCTTGTAAGGTTGCAGCAGCAATTACCGAACAAAGTTTTATTGACAAAGCTATCATTGTTGCAAAGATCGACGAACGGCGCTCAGCCTTCTGCCCAGGAGGAGATACGGCCTTCGGTTCGGCATTGGGTTCGTTGCTTCGTTCGGTCCTAGGTTCACTCCAAGGTTGTCCCAAGGTTCACTGCAAGGTCACTTATGGTTGATTAATATGTATCTATATCTTTCAGTATTATATTATTGCCATGGCCGTGTAGCTCAGTGGATAGAGCGGAGCTTTCCTAAGGCTCAGGTCCAAGGTTCGACCCCTTGCTCGGTCGCATGCATGATTTTAGGGTGGGGTAGATCGCTGTGCTCGTCTCGGGATTTTGGTCCTTATGGCCTCCCACAACAAGCAGCACGGCTCTGGTCTGTGGGAGCCATGTTTTTGCCCCTTACAGCTGCAGCTGCAGGATGGCCCCCAACTTCGAATGTATTCGCCTTCTGGACCAACTGCTCTGCAACCCCGGCACCACCCTTGTAAGGCAAGCTCTTATCACTACTGATAGCAGTGCATGAGGGCATGACTGAGCCATGGGGTCAGTTTCTGTGCCCCATGGGTTGGCTCCCATCAGCGACAGCTCCAAAAATGTGTGACCCTTGGAAACTGCATGGCTCCGTGGCTCACTACGACCACAGTCTGTTCTGCAATCCCGGCAATCAGGGCATAAAGTACTGATGCGCTTTCGATGGCAAGTGGCGCTGAAAAAGTCGCTGGCAAGTGGCAACTTCTTGTGCTTCCTCTATCTTGGTGTTGGTCCTCGGCCGTATAAACCACGTGCCGGGCAGTCATGCCTGTTGTGCGATATGGTTGCGGTGGAAGACGAGGGCAACCTTCTGGAATGCCCCTCAGCCGGTCGATTTTCCTATTGGCCGGGATACGCCGGGTGGAGTCACCCACTTTTCCTAGTACTTAAGACCTGACGTTTGCGCGCCCCCTTTCGACGGAAGTCCGTTTTGTTGGAACATATATCGCTGGCCGTACGTACATGTAACAACCACAAGAACTGTCACGCACTCCGGATGACACGTTCACCACCGACGGAGGGTAGAGGCAAGACGCGAAGAAAGACAGCGAATTACATACTAATATGGGATGACGTTCACGATACACGTAGCTTCTGGGCACAAAAGACGCACATCATACAAAATATTTGGGCAGTTCAACTGTTAAGAAATCTACATACACATAGGGCCGCGCGTTGCAATCCGCTAGCACGGTGACGAAAATAACAGATCACTAGGGACGTGAAACGTCAGAAAAAACACAACACACGGTAGGGAAACACACGTAGGAGCCACCAACTCCCACTCAGAAAACACGTCTGGGACAGACTTCAGCAGCAGCAGCGCGCAGCAAACAGCAGAAAGCGATCGGGCGAATCTCGCCCAGGACCGGCAACGCGTGGACGACCCACGGTGCCCCTTTAGGAAACCCTAATCCTGCCGGGACAACGACGACAGGGTGGGCGTGTTATCACACTACGTACTGTCCTAAGAGAAAGCCACCACCATTAGTTAGCGGGCACAGCCTTAACACGCCCGCAGCTTAAGCCGCCGGAAAGCCGGCCTCGGATCGTTGAGAAAGCTAAACGAACAACAGCGACGTGGCGCCGCCGCCCAACGCCACCCTCGTGGCAAGCGGGAACAGGCCCAACTGCTAGGCAACGAACCTCCGCTCCAGGCTCGCCCAGACTCATGGCAGTCACACACCCCGGAAAGGGCAGGTCGAGGCGCAGCAGCCGTGCTTGCGAACGCCTCAGCAGCTCAAAGGCACATCCACCGTACAGGCGATGAAAGCGCACCCAATCATTCACTGGGGTTTGCGCTCTTCCTCACTCCATCCCACCCCGCCGACAGAAAACTACGCCAACGATGCAACGCATAAGGTAGCTCCTGTTGCCGGCCCAAACAACACGTCACATAAAAGCCGCTCGTTCCCAACCCGCCGCTCCCTTCAAAGCCAAACAAACAGGCAAAGCAAGGGAACCTTACATGGAGCGGAGCGGCTGACCATTCGTCATATGCATCAACACAGTACTTTCGCTTGAACGTTTTCTAACGGACTTGGCTCAACATCAACTGCAACCACCAACAAAAGCCATCAGCCGCACCAGAGAGTTCATGCCACGCAGGCGCAGCAAGCGCCAGGCAACTTCATCCGGTCGCCCACGGCCCGCAAAGCCGTCGCGAGGTTCGCCATCCGCTGCAACTGTTACCCCCCTCCCACTCGCAAAGGAATACAAAAGAAGCACTCTCAAGTACACAAAGCCCATTTCCTTTTCTTCCCGATACAGCCCGCCTCCGTAGTGCTACATGCCCCCCACCATTATGCCCCACGCACGACGGCCCCGCAGCACACAGCCTTTCGTCCGAAGACTGCGCCGACCGGTCATCCTTCAGAAAGCTGCCAATATGCAGAGGCGCGGAAGAGAATGCATCTATCCAACAATTGCCCCCTGAAAAGTGTACACAATACGCGCCGGCGCAAATGCTCAAAACGGGAGCATGGCGGCGCACGACCTCTCCGCAAGTAGGCCAGTACAACCCACACGGTACGGGCCACACCCTTGGACCAACATAGCCCAAGAATGACATGACGTCCCAATCATCGTACACAGTTGGAGAGGCACCTAATGCCCCGAAAGACGCAAAGGCCGCCCGCGCTTAACTCACACCGCCGTCACCTCGAATCGAACAACATCTGAAGAACAGCCCTCGCCGTTGCCTCCTCAGAACGACACGACATATCCCATGTAGGATGCAGACAGCGCTGCTATCGAGGACCTGCCAGGTAGCCAGCCACTGTGAAATGATGAAGGCCCGCTGCCCCGGTATTTGACATGGCAGCACCGCACTCGCGGCCGCAACGCGTCACCGCTCCTTGTGATAAAAAATGCCAAGCTACGACCATCGCCAGTCCAAACGCGAAGGCACAGGCAACAGGCTCGACAACACCAGGGCAAGACGGGCAGTCGAGTCGATGTAGGTAACATCGCACCCAGGCGAAGCACGGGAGAAATCCCTACAGTGAACGAGTGTACATCGTGCAAACAATCCGCGAGACCTCCGATTCGAGCAAAGCCTCGGCCATGCTAAGCGGGTACGACATGCTAAGCGGGTACAACACCCATGAGCCCACTCTCTCGCCTCCGCACCAACCCTACACCCCCACACACAAAAGTCCCTCCCTCCAAAAAGCGCCTCCATGGTTTACAGCCCCATTCCCCCGTGAATTCGAAACATGAAATTTCAGGAAAACCCTGGAACCCACATCGAGCAGCTGGGGCGGCCTCGCCTCCCATCACGGCACAAAAGAGCAGCTACGGAAGGCATCCCATAGTTTTATGATATGCACAACCAACGCGAGCCGCTCCCCCCGCCCTCGTTGGCATTCAACGCACCACCCACACTCGCAAGTTCTCGGAATTCTTTCGCCCTGCTTGAGACAGGGTTACCCAAGCCACTTCACATATATGGGGCGCCCTGTCCCTCGATGGGGGTAGCACGCCGCCGTATCGTACTGCGCGGCAGACACACGCTAGGCTGCTTACGCCACCCTATGGGCAGCATTATGACTGCGCGCAGCAAAGCAACTGTCCTCCAAAACGTTCTCCCTACGCCACCGCCAAAACGCGGTTTCCGTGGCAGCCCTGGCACAGTGCCGTGATTGAGAAGACCGTGCTGTGCTGCCGTGAGCTGCATACCTCGCCAATGTCCGACCGCAACGTCGGCCGCGCGCCGCCGCAGCCGCACTCGCCGCACTTGCCCACGGCGGCGGCGCACTCGGCCTCCATGCACATCCGCCGGCGGCCGCACTCGTTGCACGACGCCATAATCGACAGCAGCAGCGGCGGCAGCGTGCAGTGGCACATTTCGCACGGATCGAGCTCGGCGCAGCAGCTGTTGTTGGCGACGGGGTGGCCATGGCCGTGGCCGGCGTTGCCGCGCATGCTGGGCTTCACGTCCTCGTCCTCCTCAGCCTTGCAGCCCACCACTGTTGGGGGACCGCTAATAGCGCCGCGGCTGCGGCGGCTGGCCGGTTGCGCGCCGACGGCGTTGTTGGCCCCCGTGTGCTGGTCGACCGGCTGCAGACCGCCCAGAGCCGCCATGAGGCTGTCCACCTGCAGTCGGAGGCCACAGCAGAGGAAGCACGCGGCGAACGCTTCAGGTGGGCGCATGTGTGGAGAGATAAGAGCGGTGCAAGCCGAGGACTTGAGCCGGAGCCACAATAACAGACGGAGCTACAGGTCAACAGCAGTCTTCCAGAAATCTAAGGTTTCCCTCCCACATCGCACCTCTCCCAACTGGAAGAGCACAAGGCGCATCACGCTGGGAGTGATGGACAGCAACAGCTGGTAAGGAGAACAACAACAACAACGACAACAGGATTCCTCGGCGGAGCCTCCGCCTAACAGCTGCAATGGCCTTATGCCGCAATTGTTATAATATCGCGGCGACCACGGTCAGAAGTCCCCAACCCCAGGCCCAGATCTCCTCGCGCGTGCACCAGTGCGTGCGCAGCTGCCCCAGTCCCGCCCCGTCCTTGCCACCCTTCGAAAATTGCACGACGTCCCCGCGCACCTGGTAGTGGCCCATCTGGAAGGCCAGGTGAAACGGCGTGACGCCCCCGTCCGAGCGCAGGTGTGTGAAGGCCGCCGGCCAGCCGCAGTGGTCCAACAGCAGCAGTCCCACGCGCGCGTCATCAAGCATGGCCGACAGGTGCAGCGGCGTGATGCCGGCAGGGCCCGCAGCGTCCACGCGCCAGCGGTAGCCGTGGCTGTCGCCCCAGGCCAGCATGCCAGCCAGCAGCGGGACGCTGCCGCTGCGCACTGCGCGATGCAGCAGCGTCAGGCCACGCTTGTCGTTCGCAGAGGGGCCGGCAGCAGCACCCGAGGCGGACGACGGCACCGACGCAGCGTGGATGGCGGCCACCATCTCCGAGGCGCAAGAGCAGCGGGCGCAGGCGAGCGGCAGCACGGCCGACGCGACGGCTGCCCAGCCCATGTCGCAGGCGATAGCCAGCAGGCGGCGGGCCTGCACAAAAATGGTAGTCAAGTCGTTATGTTGCGGAGGCGACAGCAGTATGCTCTGTGCCCTGTACAGCGCGTATCGGGCTTCATACCCATTGCCAACAGTGATGCAACTCAGTGAGTGGGGAATGAAGTGAAGTGAAGTAACGAGACAGAAGTGCAAGTTACAGGATGGACGAGCGCAGTCCCGCGCAGCATGGAACACTGCAGCATGGAAATGCGGACCTTGAGCGCAATGGCTGCATGGGGCAGCTGTGCGGCGGCGCCCGGCTCCCCGGCAATGTGCTGCAGTACCAGCGCCATGTCCTGCAGGAGCAGCTCCACGCTATCCTGGCGTAGTGGGCCGTTGCGGACGTCCAGCCTGCGGGTCAGCAAGGGACATGGGGCGGCCAGTTCCGGAACATTTAAAAGTGTGTGGCCATGAGACACGGGAAGACAAAACGGCATCCGTTTCGCGCAAAGCAATGCCGAAACAAGGTCGGACTCCAACAGGAAGCTTTGCGGTGTTCATATGACGCCCATGCTCCTTGAAGCCGATAGCCGATGGCCCCTTTATTTGCACGCCCACGCCCCAACCCACTTGTTAATCTCCTCCACCAGCGCCTCGTCCCTGGCCACCAGCAGCTGCTTAGCGGGGCTCAGGTAGGCGCCGCGTGCAATCTCCACCCACACGGGGCCGCACAGCTCCGGCAAGGGCGGCAGGCGCACGACAGCCCGGTGGGCCGAGAGCGGCTGAATGTGGGCCTTCAGGTGCTTGTTGCCCCAGCGCAGGATGACCTAATCGTGCCAAATGCGGCCAGCGGTTGCAGGGCAGGACACATGCCTCAGTAACAGCACACGTTAGAGTTTCTTGCGAGGACCCATCACGCGCGTCTTCTCCATCTACTACTACTTTCTACCTCACCTCCGTCTGCACAAACCCGCCGGGCGTCGGGGTCATAGAACACATCTTCGCCTGCTCACGCCCCTGACGTTACTCCCAAAGAGACCCTCCAAGTCCCGCCCAGTCTCCCACACAGCTAGCTCACCGAGCAGTTGGGCGCGTCCAGGTGCTGTCCGTGCACCTTGAGCGTCGTGGGCTGGCCGGCCACAGCCGCCAGCGGGCCCATGCGGCGAATGACTGGGAAGCGCCCGTCGCCGCGGCCGCCCGCCGCGTCGCCCGACACGCGGCTATCGCGCACCAGCAGCATGTCCTCTCCCAGCTGCAGCGTGTACGTGCCCGTGTGCCAGAACGGGCAGCCCGTACGCGTCAGCAGGTGCTCCGCCAGGCCGTTAATCGCGCCCGGCGCAGCCGCCTGCGCAGCGCCCGCCTCGTCCACCAGCATCTGCACCGTCAGGAACACACAGCCCGGCCGGATGGAGGCCTCCATGGCCGACGGCGCCGACGCCAGCCAGCTTGTGACCTGGTTGCGCAGGTCGACGGGCAGGTCAGCTGGTGTGCGGTTGAAGAGCTTCATAGACAAGCGAACCAGGCGGTGCTCGCTCTCAAAGGCCGGCGCAAACTCATTGCGGCCTGCCAAGATGTCGCGTGCCAGGCCGTAGGTGCGCGCCTGGTCCGAACCCTCGCTGGACGAGTCGGCGGGGCTGCCGGCGCCGAGGGCTCCCGCCAGGCCCAAGCCCGCTGCAGGCTGTGCGGCCGGCAGTGCGGGGTGCGTGGGCACGCCCAGCAGCAGCCGGAGGGTGTGCAGCTGGGTGGGGTTCTGCATCAGGCACGTGAGCAGCTTGCCCACGTCGCCGTCGAAGGCGGCGCCGCCCCCCGCAGCGGTGATCGCGGTAGCGTTGGCGCCCATGCCGAAGGGGTCGGCAGCAGTTGTGAGAGCCTTGCCCTTAGCCTGCTCGGCTTGGGCACGGCGGCGACGACGAGCGTTGTGCTTCGAAAGCTGGTCGCGGCAGCTCTTTCGGTTGCCGTCAAAGGCAGTCAGATCATGGAAGCGGCCGCACTGCTGGCAGAAGCGCTGCAAGCGACCGTCCTTCATAACCTGCAATCAGCGCGGAGTCGTAATGGGACATCGCGAGAAGGGTCAGTTGAGGCAGCTTGGATCCGGGTCTCGTTGCGCACGGTTTTCATCGACATGTTCCTCCTTCCAAAAATCAGACCAGATTGAAGTAAGAATACTCTCCCAAGGGATTAAACGGTTTTACACTTCAACCTACACACACCCTCTCCAAGGAAAGCCACTGAAACAGGGTTCGGATCAGCGCCCGCCATAGCAAGCAAAGCCGCGCCCTCAGACCATGTTCATTCCCGTACCTGCTGCAGCTTAATGTGCACGTCGCAGATGCGGTACCGCTGGTGGTATTCCTTGAGATTTGACAAGTCCTTGCCGCAGCCGGGCACCTGGCAGACCATGAGGCTGTTATCGTCGCCCACGTCGTGCAGCGCCACCACGTCGCCAAGGTAGTGGTGGTGGTGCTGGGCGCCGCGGTTGTTGCCGCCCGCCGCGGGCCGGCGACCCACTTCGTCCTCGTCCTCGCTGTCGCTGATGCCAAAGTCCGACAGGTCGCCGCCGGGCATGGCCCCTTCACCGCCGCGGCCGCCCGCATGTTGGGCCTTGTTAGGCGGCGGCGCACCGGCCTTGTTGGAGCTGTCAGCCTGCTGCCGGCCGCCGCTGCAGGTGGGGCCGCCAGCAGCGCGACTACCGCCACAGCACGGCGGCTTAGCGTTGTCAGCGCTGCCCTGCAGGGAACTGGTCTCGCCGGAGGACGCCAGCGCAGGGGACGGCACGGACGAGGGAGGCATCGCCACGCTCGCTTGCTGGTTGAAGACGCCCGACGGTGTGGGGAAAGGGGGCGCCGGGATTGACAGCGCCGGCGCGCACTGTGCGTGTGGGCCCGGGAATGGCTGCATGGGCATGCTGGGCATTTGTAACGCCATGGACTGCGCTCCCCAGCCCATCGCCGCCAGCGGGGCGCCACCGCCGGTCATGCTCGCGAAGAAGCCGGGCGCAGCTGCGGCTGCAGCCACCGCTGCAGCCGCTGCGGCGGCAGCCGCCGGGTTGCTCATGTCGCCCAGGCCAGCCCAGCCCATGCCACCCGGCAAACCCATTCCCATGCCGCCACCGATCATGTGCGGGCCTGTAACCGCCACAGGGGCAGCCGCCGGCACGGCGGGGGGCGGCGCCACAGCGCCCGGGCCGTGGCACATGCTCGCGGCGCAGGTATCCATAGGCTTCTGGGGAGCGAAGCTGTTGATGGCAGCCTGCAGTGGTCCAGTCAGCTGCTGTGCCGCCTGCGCCTGGTTTGCGGCGAAACTGCAGCAAGCTGCTCCTGCCGCTGGGGGCGGGCCGCCCGCCCGATGGCCGCCCCTTGCTCCATGGCAAGGCTGGCACATGCCTTGCTGCGCCTGCTGGTGCTGCTGTTGGCCCTGCGGAGCTGCTGAGGTGGCCGTGTTGTCTACCTTGCGTCGCTTCAGCGCCTGACAGCAAGCAACATTTGGAACCTCCTTAGGAGCTGCAAACATATTAAAAGGATCCCAGTTCCAATCCTCGATTGCCCATGTCTGGTCGTCTCCTGCGGGAGCGGCAAAGGAGAAAAAAGGTAACGTCGCCATACGATTCGCGTGATTGGTCGGTGACCTTCCAAGCAAAATTGTCGGGCTTCCTCACCTTGAAGTAGAAACGGGTCCAAATCACTGCTGGTTATCGAGGTGGTGCGTTCCGACCCGGCGGCCTCGTCGTTAAAGAGGTTCGCGAGGTCCATGATCGTGTGACCCTATGCAAGGAACGAAAGAAAGCAGGTCACATTCAGCCATGTGTAGACACGCTTATCATATTCCATCTGTTGTGCAATAGAAGTTGGCGGAGCAACGTGCGCCAGCGGGCGGACCGGCCGATGCTGCTGTGTGCGACTGGGAAAGGCCAACTTCCACAGCAAACCTCGCAAGCAGTCACTCTCCAAAAATTTCTCTTCCTGACTAAACTACGCAGTGTTTCTCATAGATGTTGACACTGCGCACCTTCGCCAGAAACGGAAGACCGTGGGCACACCGCGAGCTGGGAACAGCGACTGAAGCAAAGTCAATCTAAAACGTAAACAGTTTGGCTTTGTGTAGCACCTTAGCGCTAGGCTTGTGAAACGACAGCCCGCGCTGCCTAAAGGGAAGGTCCCGGAACGTGTGGTCGAAGCTGAGTATTCGTAGTGTATGAGAAGCACAACGCACCCCTCTGCCTCAGCGAATTCTGCTATGTGACAAGTTTGGAGGGGCCAATAAATTTTTTCGGCCGACAGACCTCACTGTCGTACCAATTACGGTATGGATTAGCACTGAGGAAATCATCCCCTTGTAGTGGACATTTTGATTCCTGACTTCATTTGGACATTCCTGTGGCATTCTGGACCCCTTGCACGCAAATTTCGGCAAACCGCCCTCTCGTAATTGCAAGTTAGTCTACGATGCCGACTTCCGAATTATCTCGTCGCAGGGCGTTTCAGTGCTGGAGGCCGATGCCAAACATACACGGCGATTCGCGCCGTGTGGGTTGGGTTTCGGTCAACCACGTACGTCGGTATATCAACCGAATTACACAATAAAGTGCAGGAGCTAAAAGCCAAAACCGGAAATGTCCGTAGAGCTTGTGTTCGCTCCGGCGAGCCAACGCAGCGCCGGCGAGGATTGAAACAGGTGGCAGAACCCTGCAGAACGCCTGGGAACGAACGACACTGTCGGCGCACCGGCCGTGTTTACCCTGTCCAGCATACGAGTTACTACCTGGACTTTGACACAAAGGCAAACATTTGTGCTGGCTCCGGTCAAAGCAGTTGGTCCGCCGTTTCCCAACAGTTGCAAACTACAGTCACCGACTCTCCGTGAGTGTCGTAACAATTCTATCGTGAGTCAATTCGTTTGCTTGCTCCGTTGCTTGCTCAGCGCTCCTAGTCTCGCTACTGAACCACGTGAAAAAAATTCCGGCATGCGACTGAGCTACTATTTTCCTGTTTCGATCGGCTTCCGACCAATGTATGCATGTCAGCACGTCGGTCTATCCATGTGGTCTAAATGACAAGCGCACCCTTGCTGCAACATCCAAAATCCCGATAAGGTCAGAAATACATGCCGCGTGCCTGCATTAAGAGTGAATGACTCGTTGTATTTACGCAAGGTGGGAGCCCTCCCCGAGAGGAGTTCTTGCGAGGTGCCTTGCGCGCGCACAGGAGGCGCATTCTTAGCGCTGGGATCCACCGGCCTCGGCCATCGGAGATCACGGCGTTTTGGCGGCACGAAGAGATCCAACCGACATGTGGGGACCGCGGCACGGTGTACAGCATCACTATCAAGGAGCCCATTGTGACACAGTTCACACAGTTCTACATACGGTAATAATCAGTACATGCTCCGATGTGGACCCCAGCCACCCTCTTACGACTGGGCGGCATTATGGGCTCCGTGTGTGCCCTACAGGGCAGAGCGCTTCGCGCTGGGGCTCCGCCCAATAAAAACGCCGGTGGAGCGCCCGGCGGAGCAGCGCCTGTTGCAGGACCGGGGCATGCCCCACTGCTTATGTGCCTCCCCACTCGACAGGCGGCACCCTACCATAATGTCAGGCCATGCAGCGCGCCGCTCCACAACAGGGCGATAAGACTAGAGTTTAGAACCGTCCAAAAGCTACACACATGCACGTACTACTCAAAACACATGATTGATAGCAAAGTTCCACCCAAGGAACGACACACATGCAACGGACACTTGACATGCAGCACAGTTCGATGCGCAGGGGGCCCTAACCTGCCCAGGTGCGGCTTAGCATCCTACACACGCCGCCACACCAACCAAGGCCACATGAGATGCTGACACCTGGGCACGAGCCACGGATGTGCAGACACAAAAAGGTAAAGGCAGTTCGGAAGACGCCTGCGTGCCAAATTGGGCAGCGGTTGTTGCCATGTAAGCCACGCGCTCCACCGGCACACAGTATAAGTGCAAAAATACGCGACGACGGCAAAAGCAGTCAGTGCAGGCTCTGTCGCCGCGCCCCCGCACGATGGCCACCATCCCCCCCCATAACCTCCCGCATGGTGGCGCCCACGTCCCCATCGTTCTAATAGATTCGAGCTGGAGCAACAAGCGAACCGGAATCCTGCGTCCTCCAAGCCTGCCCGCTCAAACATGTCGGGAGGCAGCGGCCCAGCCAGTTCTCGTCAACCCGCACGTGCGAGCTGAGCTAATAATCGTACCGTATACCGTACCGTGATAAAACTAGTCAATGTCACTTCAAGAAAAATGGCACGAGCGCTTGCGGATCAGCTTATACGAGGTCACAATTCTTGTGCGATTAGCGCCGATTCGCACAGGGCGGACACATTGAGGGAACGGTGCAGGCCCCGGGACGCGGGGTCCCCAGGGCTGCTTCGAAAGCACGCGAGCTCTGCCTACGAGCTCCGGTTTGGGTTGATCTGCACTAGGTTGTAAGTCAAAACAATCGGGCGGTCCGCCGCTGGCAGGGCGGACCCCCCCCTCCCTCCCCGGGGACCCAGCATCGCCTCGCCTCGCTTGGCTTCGCGCGCAGGTCCACACAGACGAGCCAGCTAAGCCCCGACGGCCCCCCGGCGTCGCCGCAGGGCCCCCACCCTAAGGCCACCGATTCCCAGCGCCCTTTCATGGCGCGCGAGTTCAGAGGCGGCCGCTGCCCGAAGATTGTATGCGGCCAAAACTTCTCATATATATTTTTAGTGCACGGAGCTGAGCTGATCTGGACAAAACGTGAGCGCAGGTACTCGGCCACAGCAGCTGGTGCGGTCCGACCGCATCCATCCAGGCATCCACCCAACCATTCAACGGGGGCGCATCCATCGGGGGGCGGGCGGCAGTTCAGCGGCGCACGCTGCGCGGATACCCCCGTGACATCGTGCGCAGCCGCCGCGTTCCCGTCCCTCGTCGCCCCTTTGTCGCAACCAGCCGGGCTCTGCCATACGCCAAAAGCTCGATGACGTCCGGGGCGCCCATGACTCGCCTCGCCTCCCCCCACCTCGTCACAGCTTCGGTGGCTTACAGCGCGGCCTGCTGTGCCTTGAAGCCGGGATCCGGCTCCTCCGAATTATCTGCCTCGTCGAGCGTGCTGACCGGTCCCTTAAACCATTTGTAAGCCCCGTAGACTTTGTTGTGGTTGTGTGAGTTGGTGTGAGAGCGGGCGGGCGGGCGGGCGGGCGGCGAGGACGGAGGCATCGGATAGGTTAGGAGACCGTGCCGGTGGGCGGATTGGATGGGAGTGCGATTGCGGGTGATGGACAGATGGACAGATGGGCGAACAAGTGCGACGAGTGCGTGTGCGTATGCCTCAGCTAGTTTCTCGTGTTGCGCCTTTCCTCCCCTCCCTCTTGCCCACCCTCCCTCTTGCAGACGCAACCTGCAGCGGCGCCATCACCAATGTCACCTACCTGGGAAGTAGTACCAGATGAGGCTCATCGCGAAAGTGGCGAGCAGGGTGACGCCTGGAGGCAGCGGGGCGAGAGGGCATTCGGGGGAGGGGGAGGACGCGGGCGCGCTGGGGTACAACCGGCAAACCTCCTGACCACCTCAATCATAGGGAGACATGCCGCCCACACGCCGCCGTAGCCGGGCCTCTGCCCCACAGTCCACTCCTCTGCCCCACCGTCCCCTCTGTTCCACCGCTGCACCCCGGCCCCGCTGCACCCCGGCCCCGCTGCACCCCGGCCCCGCTGCACCCCGGCCCCGCTGAACCCCGGCCCCGCTGCACCCCGGCCCCGCTGCACCCCGGCCCCGCTGCACCCCGGCCCCGCTGCACCCCGGCCCCGCTGCACCCCGGCCCCGCTGCACCCCGGCCCCGCTGCACCCCGGCCCCGCTGCACCCCGGCCCCGCTGCACCCCGGCCCCGCTGCACCGCGCCGCGCACTACATAGCGCCGCACCCGCGTAGTTGAGGTTGTTGGTGTTGGTTGGGTAGGTTGTCGGCAGCGAGAAGACCACGACAATGAAGGCCACCCACAGCGTGGCGATGATGCCGATGGGGTAGGCCGCCCAGCCCAGGTGGAAGGGGCCGGGCTTGAAGCGCCGGGCGCCCCAGGGCAGCACACGCGCCGTGGTGGGCGCCACGTAGGCGATGTTGAGGGCGATGGTGGACAGAGAGATGATGGCGGTGAAGGCCTCCTGCAGGGGGGGGGGAACGGGAGTGGGGCGCGAGAGGGTGCGGGGGGCAGGCGCGTCAGGGCGGGTTGAGTGGGTGCTTCTGGGTGGGGGTAGATTCGGATGGGCCGATATATACCGGTATGTGAGACCGCAGCGAGGGAGCGTAGGCGACGACGAGTGGCGACATGGAGGGCTGCATGGAGGCGGTACAAGAAGGAACGGCCAGCGATGCCTGGGCAGGAAAGACGAAGAGTATGTTGAGCACCCTTTACCGCAACACGGGCCAGTCGCCGTGTCCGCTGCTGCACGCACGCCCGCCCGCCCCCGCACACACACACACACGCACCTCGCTGCCGAGCATGGGCAGCCCCAGCAGGAAGGCCGCAAAGGCGGTGCCCCACACCGCGATAAGCGGCCCCTTGACGGTCTTGTTGTACTTGATCCACAGCCAGGCCAGGGGCACGGCGCGATCGCGCGAATAAGCGAACAGGATCCTGCAGCCAGGTCGAGTCGGGTCGGGTCGGGTCGGGTCGGTGAAGAGACAGAACCGGACTTTAGGCTTCACATGGGATGGTACGGTACGGGGAAGGTACGGCGAGAAGGACAGCGGAAGCTTCGGGCGACAACCCATTTGAGCGCTGATCAGCTTTCCCAGCGCAATACGATAGATGGGTGTTGATGCCGTCGGCACCGCCCTGCTTGCCAGTAGGTGCAGAGCACAGCAGAGCGGAGCTGGGTGCTCACTCACTCACTCACTCCCACGGGTGCTCACTCCACCGACCCGCAGGTCGCGTCCAACCGACAACCGACTCGCCCACCTGGACACGTAAGTCAGGGTGGAGTGGGCGCAAAAGTAGATGCCGCCCAGCGGGATCAAGAGCATGACGATGCCGCCTGTGCCGCTGCCCGTACGCTGCTTGAAGGCGTTCCAGAAGATCTGGAGGGAGGGAGGGGGAGGGAGGAAGGGAGGGAGGGAGGGGAAATGACGGAAGGACGGGGCGACGGGAGGCGGCGGATGAGGTAACCCGTTAACCCGGTGCGCACGTCGGACGTGGGTGGCATGCGACTCCAGCCAGGGCGATGCATGCCAGGCAATGCGACACAGGCTGTCTTGCTGCTGTCACGACACACAGCGTAATTGACACAGCGTGTCGAAAGCCTGGATTGTACGATCTACACCAGGAAACCCCTCCTCGGTCAAGGATGGGGGAACGCCGCGGAATCTACTCCGGAAGACGGGATCTGAGTGCCGTCACTCCGGCGATCACTGCCTGAGCGGGAGCTGAGTGCCGCTCATGATCCAAGTACGGCAGGATCCCTAAGCCCGGCTATGATAGAAAGGCCCGGTCAGGCCTGCCCAACAAGCTCGAGTCACCTTTACCAGTCTGCAGTACGATTGCAGATGTCCTTGGCCGCTAGATTCAGTCATATATGGGGGGAGTTGCGGGAACCCCGTCTAGCGGTACGCGGTGTGGGTTCGAATCACACGGCCGGCCACTGGTGAGGTGTTCCCCACGAAAAACCCAGTTCGGGGTTTCTGGTGTGGGGGGGTTGGGCGCGGAGCACTACCCGATGTGCCAGAGACGCAGTGTGTCATGACAGCTGTCACGACACACAGCGTAATTGACACAGCGTGTCGAAAGCCTGGATTGTACGATCTACACCAGGAAACCCCTCCTCGGTCAAGGATGGGGGAACGCCGCGGAATCTACTCCGGAAGACGGGATCTGAGTGCCGTCACTCCGGCGATCACTGCCTGAGCGGGAGCTGAGTGCCGCTCATGATCCAAGTACGGCAGGATCCCTAAGCCCGGCTATGATAGAAAGGCCCGGTCAGGCCTGCCCAACAAGCTCGAGTCACCTTTACCAGTCTGCAGTACGATTGCAGATGTCCTTGGCCGCTAGATTCAGTCATATATATCCCTCGCCGCAGCCACACTCGGCTGCACTCAGGCCACAGTACAGTACTTGACCGCATGTGCCGTACAGCGACCGACCAGCGCACCTGAGCAATGGGCTGCCCGTCAGCCTGGGACGGGATGTCGTTGAGCCCCAGGACCTGTGCGGCGATTGCGGCACGTGTGGCGTTTCGTGAGTGACCGCCCGCAAAGAGCAAACGGCAGGCGGATACCAACCTTTTCATTGGGGGGCAGGGACCCACGCGCTAACGCACGACACACGCAACCGACCGCACGCACGCACGCACGCACGCGCCTGGCCGGCATCTACGTTTGCGGCCACTCCACTCCACTCCACTCCACTCCACTCCACTCCACTCCACTCCACTCCACTCCACTCCACTCCACTCCACTCCACTCCACTCCACTCCACTCCACTCCACTCCACTCCACTCCACTCCACTCCACCCGATGGGCCGATGGGCCGATGGTCCGATGGGCCGCAGGACGCACCTGGTTGAGGTCCGTGACGCAGAAGAGCAGCGACACCACCCACGACCAGCCCACCACAATCATGAAGAGCACGCCCATGATCTGCGGCAGAGGTACCCCGGGTGCAGCTCAGCCCCCTGGCCAGTGGCCACAACCTCTGGAAAAAGGCGCGGTGCACGGTAAACGCCCAAGCTCTCTGGCCCCGAACCACCAGCCTGCAGACGGCAGCAGCTGCAACCCGCTACGGTGAGGCCGGAGTGAGGGCGGTGAGGGCGGTGTGTATAGTCGCTGGGCCCGCGAGGCGGGGTGGGGTGGGGCGGGGCGGGGCTGCACTCACGATGCCCCAGGGCGCCGCCATGGAGGCGTTCGTGCTTTCTTCCGACATGTGCGCGGGGCCGTCGTATCCGGTGAACGAGTAGGCGGGCAGCAGCAGACCCAGAATGAACACGTAGCTGCGGGCGGGGGGGGGGGACGGTCAGGAGGGCGGCGGGGGCGGGGGGAGGCAGGGGAATAAAGGAACCGAAGTAAGCGAAATTACCGAACAGGGAGGGGGAAGCGAGCGGGTGGGCCGGCCGTTGGGTGTGTATCCAGACCAGACGTCAAACATTTCATGGCAATCACCGCCGTCGGTGGCGGCGGCAGTCGACAGATTGGGTCACAGCTGGACGCATGGGGCATGACGGGCTAGCCTGTGCTGAGCGGCAAGCTACCTGGGGGGCGGCATCGCAAAACAAGAGCTACCGTAGTCGATCTCAACCCTCGAGCCTCTCCAGAGGAGCAGAATAAGGGACGCAGTGCCCCGCACAGAGACGTGGTTAGGGGCACGACTGGTGCTGGTGGGGAGGACGAGGGTGGCGGAGGGACGCGGAGGGGCGCGGCGCTGCGCGGGGCTCTTACAAGGGGTTGTGGATGCCCTTGTCCGCCGCGTTATCGCCCTCGAACTTGCGGAAGACCCAGTGCGGGGAGGCATGGTCGACGGCGACGCAAGGGATGGCGATGATCAAGATGAACGTCCCGACAATGGTCCAGTAGGCGCCCAGCTCCGTGATCCAGCCCACGTGCTCAAACTTGAGGGAGTTGATGGTCGCCTGCAGCCCCAGGGAAGGGGGAAGGGGCGGGAGGCGCGAGGCGGGAGGCGGGAGATGGAGGCGGCCGGCGGGAGATGGGGGTGGCGGCCGGCGGGAGGCAGCGGCGAGCAACGGCTCGGTACACGGCCGCTGGGTTTCGTTCGCAGGGACGAGGCCGCGGAGGCAAGTGGAGGTGCTCAGGGCTTGGATGGGCGCCACAACGGACAACGGACAACGGAGGTGGTTTCGCTGCCGGGGTCAATTGCGAAGGGCTAGTGTCCCGCGCCAAGGCGCCTGCCAGCCTCCGTGTCGGCCCATCCACCCATCCACCCAGTTGCACGCAGGTTTGGCACCCACCGTGATAATCAGGCAGGCGGTGTAGATGCCCATGAACTGCTTGTTGTTGGGGAACCAGCCGGGCCCATACGCCGTCTCGTAGTCATAGTCTCCGGCTTTGGCCTCGGTGGGTGTGAAGCTAGAGTCAGTCGGCAGCTGCGGCGTCGGTGTGGCTGTGCCGGTGGACAGCAGCGCGATGACTGAGATGATGTAGGCCATGAAGTAGTGGGTGGAGGCCAGGGAGGCGATCTGACCCAGCAGGTTCAGCCAGCCTGACGGGCGGAGGTGGAGGGAGATGGAGGAGAGGAGATTGAGAGCACGAGCCTGAAAGGGACGGAGGGTCAAGGCCGCGGAATCCGAGGCGGGGTTGCAGAGGGCAGGTGGCTTGGGGCGTACCTCCTGCGAGGCCCCTCCACTAAACCCGCGAGCATCGAGCACCACGCGCCCCCTGCCGCGCGCCCCCTGCAATGCCTACCGGTATCTGCACCCTGTACACCGAGCGATTTTCCCCGCCTGGCCCCCCTCCCCTCCCTTCCTCTGCCCCCCTGCCGGGACGTGACGAGCCGGCCTCCGCCGCCGCCACCGATGTTGCCTAACACCGTATCATGTCCCCACGCACCTGTAACCCTGTGGGCGGTCGGATCGGCGCCAGTCGGGAGGAGCGGGGCGGCCAGGGGCAGGGGGGTTTGCTTCCGTAAGTTGCAGGTGGGTATTAGGGGAGCGAGACAGGGCTGCCCCCACGTCCCAGCGTTAGGTCAATCGATTGAGCGGCATCCGTCGTGAGTCTTATGGCGTGAGGGGCCTGAGGGGTTAGGGCCTGAATCCCAACTGCCCTGAGTCTCGCCCTCGCCCTTGGCCTCGCACAAGGGCGACCCAAATCGTCCCTCGGAGTGGCGACTTGTTTGGCGCCCCACGTCGCCCGGGATTTGCCCCTGGGTCCAGCGCCTCTCCAAACGGCCACTTGGCACTTATCAGCTGTCACTCCGGAGGCCCTCGTGTAGCCACCCTGCCTGTGTGCTTTTGTGGCACACGTTTGTGACAGCCCATTCGCGCGCGGCACATCTGCCACATCTGCGCACAACGCAAGCCGAACGGGCGCTGTACACTTGCTTGGCTGTCCGCGGGCCGGTCCCGGGCCCTTACGAGCCGCTGGCTGGGGCACGTTTTCCGACAACACTGCGCAGCCAACACATGTTCCTCGGAGTCTATGTGCGACAGTACTCACGCATCTCCCTCGCGACCACACCCCACGGGAGCCTAGGCCGGCAATCAAGGACCTCGACGCGTCCCGCATTCCACTGTAACCGTACCAGCAGATCAGGGGGCCGACCGAGGGCGGGACCAGCTCAAAGATCCAGTAGTACATGCCTGGATCCAATAGCGCAGGAGCACGTGCACGGGGATGGGGATGCGGATGGGGTGGAGGGGCGGGCAAAGACTGTATGGGTGAAAACGGTTCGACGGGTCCTAAATGGTCGTCGCCTTCTGTACCTGCACGTCAAAAAACCATATCCCCCCCATATGTCCACCCCGCGCCGGGCATCCGGCCTGTAACCCCGCAGGCAAACCAGACTCAATGGAAGCACTTAGTGCCGGGGGGGGGGGCGGGCCGATAGGTCGCAGGAACAGACTAAGTTTGCGGCCTCATCAATCGTTATTTCTGAACGTCGACATTCGTCGAGGATTCGACTTTCGTCGCAGTTAGAACGATCGTCTCCGATAGCGACCATCAATAAGAGCATACACGTCCAAAACTATGGGCAGTTACATAGTGATTGTAACGGCTAAACAGACGGGATCACACTCCATTGCCGAACGTACACATACACATACGGAGATACGACACATGCGTGCAGCAATCGGAGTTCCGGAAAAGCAACGTTAAGCCACTCAAACTTCGCAAAAGGTATACTTCTTTAGGCCTATTGATATATCGTGGACATGCGTCAAATCGTTGTACGCGCAGCAGTACAGTTATGTCATTCTACACTCCGTGAAGCCGAAAGGAGCAGGCGCGAAATGTTCGTCCGGCCGAACAAGTTGGCTCCTGTCCACTCAATCTCCCCACCCGCATCCTTATGAACCCATTCACTCACCGCCACTGGTTGGATAAGCCGAGGCCAGCTCCGCCATCCCCAGCGCAACACATAAGCTGAGGACGCTCACGAGAAACCATCCCCATAAGCAAACTACCGGTCCTCCATAAGCGAGTCCAATTTGAAAGCTTCCTGCGCGACAAAGAAAGGGCCAGTTCACGGCAGACAGGCACTAGGCAAGTGCGTCAGGCAAGGGGCAAACGTGCTAGCTCTGTAAGTGCAGCGTTGGGTGCCGAACCTGTAATGCTGAGCAGGACACTCATTGAAGACAAGGTCACCGCGACCTGCACGTGTCAACGGCCGTCCGGTCAGGTGGATGGTCAGACGAATGCGGACAAATGCAGGTCGCGCTACGCGACCGACACCGGGTCGTCCATACGTTTGTGAACCAGCGCCATCCACGGTGCAGGACCTGCATTGCACATGTAGACAGTGGCGATTGGGTTCGCGCATCTCAACTGCAAAGCCAGGTCGAACCCTGGTTGCCGACAGCATGACCCCAGGGAATGTTGCACGATGATCAGCCAACCCGCCAAACCTGCCTGCGTGTAGCCCATCTCTTTTAAGCGTTCCTCCTCATACGATAAAGCTGCTTGTTTATCCTTCACAAACAAACCTATAGCTGTATCCTGCATTTTTATCCTCCTGTCTTCGCTGTCAACAATCTCGAACCAAGTAAGCTCTGCCCGGCGGCGCCTCTACAACAGCGCGGAAGTGTTGTCGCACAGCGGCGCGACGCGCGAGGTACCTACAGTTTTTGCCTAGAAATGCTCCAAGCTCAACTGCAGAAACATACTTAGCGACAAGACGTTTGGAAGATGAATATGGCTGATAAGGGCGAATTAGTACCAGGCGGCTATCCGTACTTCCTGTACAGCATCAGACAGCAACGGAAATATTGCGGCCCCGCTGATTCACCCAAGCTCATGCATGGGATTGATCCGAGAGGACAGCCGACATCCTTTCTGGGGCAATTCCGGGGGTCTAGACTCCGTAAGATGGAGTGGCTGTTCATCGAAATGTAACCGGACTTTGCGGAGGGTTTTTCTCCGTAAAATCCGGAGTCTACGGAGAAGCTACGGAGGGTCCACACACACATTTTACGAAGCCGCCGGTTTTTTTTGCAGTGACGATTTCATGTTCCGGCCTTTATGACATCCTCGTCCGGGTGCCCCCTGATGATGATGATGATGATGATGATGATGTTACAAGCTTCAACGAGCTCGTACGGCTCAAACGAACCCGGAGGCTCATGAACCGCTTCAGCCACGCAGAAAAGCATACGAAAACAAGAGAAACAGTAACCAAAGAAGCGATGTAACGTCAGGATACAGGAGAAGCACAGACGAATGGCATAACTTGAAAGATAGATGCCAAGCACAACTTTACGCAGAGATGCATTCTCGCCGTAAGCGGAACATTTCGAAAATAGCACTCGCAAGACCACGCTGGTCGTCAACTTGCATGACATCGTTAACACACGCACCAACGGGCACACCCAAATCCCAAAGCCTCTGCCGCGCAGACGCAAGCGCAGAGCACTCCAGCAGAAAATGCTTCTCATCCTCCACAGCACCATTAGAGCGACACGCCTTACACACACGAAGCTCCCTAGACCTGCTGCTCTCGCTATTAATCGCTAAGTCAGACACACACAAACGAAAACGAAGTAGGGAACGGTGGTGCGCCGGCGGGATGTACCCCTCGAACTGCTTCGGTAACCCCATCCAGTGCTTGTAACGGCACATCTTAACACCAGGCTTCCTGCCGTCCGAAACGAAAGTGCCCGGGTCCACAGCCAACCTATCACTGCCCCAATCGTCGTTGACGCGACCCCTGAGGGTGTCCATCAGCGCCTCAACGTCAAGCCTGCACGCCGAAAAACGCCTAACCCTAGTGTCCATGGCTAGACGGATTGTGCAACTCCACCCCAGGGTGCCCCCTGGGGTGGAGTTGCACAATCCGTCTAGCCTGTACAGCTAGCTCGCTAGCAACCTTGTAGACTTCGCATCTAATAAAGGATAACTTTGAGTTAGAAAATTTCGGCGAGCCACGGTGTCCAAGTCGTTGTGACCGACGAGTTGTTGGTCGACTAGCTGCGGAAATGACGTTTGGAATTGGAGTGTGATCCCGTCTGCTTAGCCGTTCCGATCCCTATGTCACAACTACAAAGTCCTGGACGTGTGTGATCTTATTATGGTCAATAACGGTCGATATCGGAAACGATAGTCCTAAATTGCGACGGTAGTACCGGTAGTGTCCGCCAGTTGACACCAGCCCTGCGAATGCTTTATGGCGGATTACAGTTCGAATTGTGGATTTTCCGCTGTCCTTGTAAGCTGCCGGAAGTGGAAGTGAAAGTGCGAAAGTGGGTTCTGGAGCGCGTGGACTGGGGTCCTTACACCAGCTCACGCCTCAAATTTTTGCTGGCAGAAAGCAGGCACTTTGCTTGATCAGCTGCTGAAAAGCGGGAGGCGTGAGGACCACGCCGTGCGCCAATCCGCCGCTCCAGAACCCACTTTCGCACTTTCACTTCCACTTCCACCAGCTTACAAGGACAGCGGAAAATCCACAATTCGAACTGTAATCCGCCATAATTGATGGCCACGAAGCCACGACGGGAGAACCGCGACTTCTTATGTAGTGATATACTTTGCGCACGGAACATCATGTGTAGTCGCGGGTCGGCCGATGGTCAGGCGGCATCGGCCCTTCCCTCGCACCCTAAGTGCTTCCATTAAGTCTGTGCTTAGCGATCTAGCTGCGGAAATCTGCTTCTGTGTGTAGGCTTGCTTGATTGACCAACGAGCTACCTTATGTTGCTTCCGTCTCCCCCACCTGCCCCCACCCACCCTTGCACCAGCCAAAAATGACAAGCACATTGCGTTGCGGCAAAATGCCCGTAATGTCAAAAGATTCTGGGCTCTAGGGGCTAAATTGTGGGAATCTTAAGTCCTTTCAAATCTGCAACATAGCGCGCAAGCTCTAAGAGTGCTATATCACGCATCCTCTGCTTGTCTAATGCAATCCCGTGCAACGCGTACTTGCTCAGAGAATTGCGTGGTCATGTCTGACATTCATGAATAGCTGCCTAAGTGACCAAAGCTGCTGGGGCACATAAAACGAACCAATACAAGTCCAGGCAGTTATGTGAATACCTCTCAAGTGCGCGGGAACAGCGCTGGAGAATGCGTGCCGTACTATTTTCCATAATAATACGACCTACAAGCGCACCGGTCCCTCACCACGGTCGGCACTCCCGAATGAGTTTCACTGCCGGCTAGTTTTGCATAAAGTCAGCGAACCGATACAAGTCCAGGCAGTTATGTGAATACTTTTTAAGTGCGCGGGAACAGCGCTGGAGAATGCGTGCCGTACTATTTTCCAAAATAGTACGGCCTACAAGCGTACCGGTCCCTCACCACGGTCGGCACTCCCGAATGAGTTTCACTGCCGGCTAGTTCGCATAAAGTCAACATGGATCTTGACAAGGCGCTGCTGCTTCTCGTCAAGACACAGTGGTCGGTCAGGCCGAGCTTCCGAGAGCCATGCCGACGCCGCGCAGGGCCGGCCGCGGTCGCAGCCGCTCGCTGACGCCCCACAACATTAGTACATTCAATATGCAAACAATGGGCGCGATGAGACCGCCATCGTGGGCTTGGCGTACTCTGAGAACGGTCCACACCGGATTCGAAGTACAACAGTGGCTGTCGTAAAATCATACTGTGCAAACGATGCCGTCGCCCTGCCGACTTTCAGTTATGGCGGTTATCAGTTCCAGTGTCCGATTTGCGTCTGCCAAAAACTGAAAGTGGAAGTGGACAGTGAAAGTGCAAAAGTGGGTTCTGGAGCGGCGGATTGGCGCACGGCGCGGTCCTCACGCCTCCCGCTTTTCAGCAGCTGATCAAGCAAAGTGCCTGCTTTCTGCCAGCAAAAATTTGGAGGCGTGAGCTGGTGTGAGGACCCCAGTCCACGCGCTCCAGAACCTACTTTAGCACTTTCACTGTCCACTTCCACCAGCTTCCAAGGACAGCGCAAATCGGACACTGGAACTGATAACCGCCATAACAGGAAGCCGACGGGGTCACTGTAATGTGTTTTGCGCACTGATTAGTGCTCGCTGCCGCCTAACAGCTGCAACTCGTTAACGTAGCATAGCGCCAAGTGGCGCCCCGTCACAACAAAAACGCTGGTGTATTGCAATAGCAAGCCCGACGACGATGTTCCGGAGACGAAATAATAAAGAACAGGAGGTGCGACTGGCTGCCATCAGTGAAACGGTGCCCGGGCTTGTGTGCGGAGACGAAATCCGTGTCGCTGCCAGGGCATTCATGATCTATGATCATATGTCCAACAAAAACATTCGCTGATGGATGCAAAGTTGTTTCTTGTGCTGCTCGCCTCTTCCCTCCAAATCGGAAGGGAGCACCATTCCGATGCAGCGGCCTGGAATAGGTCATATCATTTCATGTCGTTAAATGAAAGGACGTCGATTCGCCCGGGTTTGCGTGCTGCGGTGCCGCAGAAGGATGTCCAAGAGCGGGAAGTGGCTTTTTGGAAGGCGGAGATGGATAAGGTGGTCAACGAGAAGAATTCATGGATTGAGAAGTACATGAAGGTGAGTAACACGGCCCAGCGCTGAAACTTTCGCCGAGATACTCGGTGGAGAAGCCCATGTGTGGCTTCTTCTCCGGGTACACACGTATGTCGAAAACCCGCCACGGACCCTGTACTCGCCGCGGATTGCAAAATTGCAAACGGCATGGCGCCATGCAGCGCTGGCGCAGAACGGGCTGTATGTCTCCGAGGTCTGTCTCTCCACCACCGCGGAGACCGCCGCGGCCCCATGCCTCAGCGCGATTGTGACCTTGCCCCGTCTCCTGCACCCCTCTCCCCGTCTTCTTAACCCCCCTGCTCGTCCGCCACCCTCCTTTGATCCAGGCCTCTGAGGACAACGAGATGCTGCGCGCCGAGTTGTTCCTGGCCCAGCGGGACTCCCAGGCCGTACGCGCTCAGATGGAGGTCATGCGCAAGAGGGAGGAGTGCCGGGCGCCCCAATCGCCGGCAGCGGGAGTGGGCTCGTCCACCGGCACTCCCCGGTCGGGATTCGGGGGCCCCACAGGCGGCGGGTTACCGGGGCAGCTCGGACCCTCCGCCTCCTCAGCGACCACCACGCCCGTCAAGGCGGCGACGCCCCTGACGGGCGCCGCCGCAGCCGCCGCGCAGGCCGCCTCGACCACTGCGCAGCTGGAGGCTCAGATCGTCACCCTCAAGGTACGGTATGCCGCCAAGGGACTGCTACGACTGGTAGACGTGTTGCGAAGGCGTCGCTGCACAGGTTGGGGCCTTGTCTCGTGCGGTGCAGACGCATCGGTGGTGCGGGCCTGAGCCAACGGCTGGTTTCGCAGACCTGCTCCTCTGCTCCCCGTAGCTGTCCTCTGCATGCGGCGTGTTCTGTTGGCATTCGCCACGGCCAACCCTCACCATCACGCTCGGCTGGACACCCCCAATCCCGCCTTCGCGCCCGCGCCTGCGGCCGGCCCTATCCCCCATACGTACAGTCGGAGCTCGCCCGGGCTCAGCGGCAGGTGGTGGCTGCCGAGGCGGCTGCCCAGTCTGCGGACATGCGGGTGGCTCTGCTGGAGGAGCGGCTGGCGGAGGCGAGTCGGGAGGTGGATGCGGCGAGGAGGCAGACGGAGTTTATGCGGGCCACGGCGGAGGCGCACCAGCGGGAGGCGGAGGCGGTGGGTCGGTGGGGGGAGAAGGGGTGGGCGGATGAGGGGTTGCACGTGCGACTATGCTGGCTAGCAGCGGGAGGGACGGGAGCACGGGACCCTGGTTGCGTCGCAAGGGCCCCTTCCCGCCCGGGCACGGTCAGGCGGCGTGTGTACTGCCTGATGCTTGGTGCCCTTGGGAGTGCGGGCGCACGAGGAAAGCCGGCAGGCAGGGGAGGGTCGGGGGCGCGGGGGGAGGCGGGTGCGTGTGCACCTCGGGGTTGTTCGGGTGCTTCGCCCCTCCCTGACCCCTTTCCTCTGCCTGGCCCACCTTTCCCTTCCCCTCCCATTGACCTCGCTCGGCCCCCCCCGCCCCGCCCAGTTGCGGTCGGAGGTTCTGTCCCAGCGCAGCATCAACGACGAGACGGCCAACGAGACCACCAAGATCCTCTCGGAGCTGTCCTCCGCCCAGCAGCGTTGCGCCAAACTGGTTTCGGAGCTGTCCATCAAGGAGCAGATGGTAGGGCTGCTGGAGCTGCAGCTGGGGGACCTGGCGGCGGTGGCGGGGGCCAGCGGAGGCGGCGCGCTTCCGGGTGCAGGCAGCAGCATCGCCAGCCTGGCGTCGCCAGCGACGGCGGCGGTGGCGGCGGCGGCTGCCGCCGCCGCCGCCACGGCGGCGGCGGGGCTTGGGCCGGCGGCGGCGGCTACGCCGCTGCAGCTGACGCCTAGCGCCTCCGTATCGTTATCGTCGTCGGGATGGGGCCTGACGCCTGCGGGGCGGGGCGCGACGGGCGCCGTCAGTGTCGGCGGCGCTGCTGCTGCTGCTGCCGACGGGGTTGTGCAGTTTTCGGCGGGGGCGGCGGGGGCGGCGGCGGCGAGCAGCTTGGGGCAGCGGGATCGTTCCCTGGTGCTCAAGGGCGCGGAGTGGCCCCCGAAGGCCGTCGACTCGCCCCAGGACGGCGGCAAGGTAAGTGGGCTGGAAGCCGGGGGGATGGGGAAGCGAAGCGGGCTCCAAATCAGTGCTGGGGCTGGCCTCATCAAGCCCGTATCTTGCTCAGGGGGCTCTCTGGTGGACTCCGCCGCTTGCCGAAGCGGCTGACGTGACCCGCCGGCCACCCCTTCTGTGACGCCCAGCGCTGTTGGGCCCTCTGACTGCCAGCCCTCCCTGGACCTCCGCTGGACCTCCGCTGTCGAACCCGCGCCGCGGATGTACCCCTCGCCGCCCCGCCCCGCCCCGCCGTCCCGTGTGCAACTCGGGCGGCAAATCGGCGTTTGCGGGCTACTTGGTTTTTCAATGGCTGGCTGATTGCTGCAACCGGTGCCTTTCCACACGGAAACCGTCCCTCCCTTGACCCACAGAGCCCTTCATTGGGACCCGGCGGCGACAGCAGCAGCCCCGCCGCCGGTGGCGACGCCGACGCCTCCGTCAGCCGCCTGTGGGCCACAGCCGCCGCGGTTGCCTCCCCCTCCCCGGGCGCCTCCCCCTTCCCCTCCCCCTCGATCTCCCCCTCCCCGGCGGCCTCCACCGCAAGCCCCGCCTCCGACCCGCCCGCCGCCAGCAGCAGCGCCAGCCCCAGCCCCAGCGGCGGAGCCAGCTCCGAAGCCAGTGACGAGACCGCCACCGCAGCGGCGAACGGGCGGGCCGCAATGCCCGCGACCCAGGCGGCGTCCGATGTCAAGTCCGCCGTGGCCGCGAAGCGGGTTGGCGGGGCGGCTGTCGCTGCCGCTGCTGCGGCGGCGGCAGCCCCGGCCTTGGCGACAGGGGCGGCGGCCAGGGCGGCAGCGGGGCCCGGGTTCCAGGAGGCCGCCATGCAGGTGGGGGCAGGTGGGGGAAGGTGGGGTGGGAGGCAGGATTTAGAGGCGAGAAGATGCAGCGCCGAATGGAAGGAGGTGGGGGGAGGGATCTAACGCTGGACTGTCTGGAGTGCCGTTGCTTCTCTGTGTCTCGCGACTGACACTGACATTGAGACCAGCCACGGCCACTGCCACACACGCCATCGTCTGATCCCACGACGACGACGTGGTCCCTTTGGCTTGACTCCCCTGTCTGACACTCGTGCGTGCCCGCCTGCCCTCCGTATCGGCAGGTTGACTTGACGCCCCCGCTCCAGCCGCCCTCCGTTCTGCGGAAGAGCCTATCCAAGGGCTTTGCGGCCGCCACCGCGGCGGCAGGGGCCCTGGCGGGCGGAGTCACCGAGCATGCGGCCAAGCCGTCGCCGCAACCTGCTGGTGCTGCAGCTGCAGCGGCCGGCAGCATGTTTCAGCAGCAGCCACACCGCCAGCACCACCACTACCAGCAGCGTCCCCCCAATGTGCCGCAGCTGCAGCTCGCCACCGCGCTGCGTGGTGCCGGAAGCGGTGCACCTGCACCTGTACTTGCCGCCAGCCCCGCCACCGCAAACGCCGCTGCTGCTGGAGACGGCAGTAGCAGCATCAACACCAACAGCACCGTTATTGGGAAGCGGGGGGCGGCGGAACAGCTGCCTGCTGGGGACATTGAGGCGCCGGCGGCCAAACGGACGTCCCTGCAAGGCCTTCCGCCGGCTGGGGCGCCGGCCTGCGAGGAGCTGGCGCCGCCGGTTGCACCGCGGGGACATCGCGAACCGCCCGTCGGCGCTGCCGCTGCAGCTGCCGCCCCTGCCACAAGCACAGCCGCAGCGGAAGGAGCAGCCGAGGAGCAGCTGGCAACAGCGGCAGCGTCGACCAAGACAGACACGGTAGCGGCTGCCTCGCCGGCGCCGCCAGAGCCTGTCGCGCCACCAGCCGCCGCTGTGGGGCCCGCGGCGGCTGCTGTTTCCAGCTCTTCCTCGGGGGCGTCCACAGCCGCTGCCCCGGTAGGCGATGCTGCTCCTTCCACCGGTGCTCTCAGTACGGCAATGGAGCCAGTCAAGCTGACAACGCCCACCGGGCAGACCACCAGTGTTGCAGCCGCCGCTCCTCACCCCGCTGTGCAGATAAAGACCGGAAAGCCGGATTCGTCCGCACCAAGAGAAGGCCGGGAAAGTGCGGACGTCACTTGCAGCGCGGAAGGGAGGAAGAGCGGCGGCAACGGCACTGAAGGAAGGGGGCAATCGCTGGTGGCGAAGGCAGTGGCTGCGAGGGAGGCAGCAGCGAAGGAGGCGGCAGCAGCGAAGGAGGCAGCGGCGGCGAAGGAGGCGGCAGCAGCGAAGGAGGCAGCGGCGGCGAAGGAGGCGGCAGCAGCGAAGGAGGCGGCGGCAGCGAAGGAGGCGGCGGCGGCAAAGGAGGCTGCAGCAGCGAAGGAGGCGGCAGCAGCGAAGGAGGCGGCGGCGGCGAAGGAGGCGGCGGCGGCGAAGGAGGCGGCAGCAGCGAAGGAGGCAGCGGCGGCGAAGGAGGCGGCAGCAGCGAAGGAGGCGGCGGCGGCAAAGGAGGCTGCAGCAGCGAAGGAGGCGGCAGCAGCGAAGGAGGCAGCGGCGGCGAAGGAGGCGGCAGCAGCGAAGGAGGCGACGGCGGCGAAGGAGGCGGCGGCGGCGAAGGAGGCGGCAGCAGCGAAGGAGGCGGCGGCGGCGAAGGAGGCGGCAACAGCGAAGAAGGCGGCGGCGGCGAAGGAGGCGGCAGCGGCGAAGGAGGCGGCAGCAGCGAAGGAGGCTGCGGCGGCGAGGGAGGCGGAAGCAGCGAAGGAGGCGGCAGCAGCGAAGGAGGCGGCGGCGGCGAAGGAGGCGGCAACAGCGAAGAAGGCGGCGGCGGCGAAGGAGGCGGCGGCGGCGAAGGAGGCGGCAGCAGCGAAGGAGGCGGCGGCGGCGAGGGAGGCGGAAGCAGCGAAGGAGGCGGCGGCGGTGAGGGAGGCGGCAGAAGGGAAGCAGGCGCCAGCAGTGGCGGCAGGGGCAACGGTAACGGTTGCGGCAAAGAACGAGTCGGTTGAGCAGGGGCCAGCAGCGGTGGCAAGTGAGGAGGCGGCAGTGTACGAGCAGCCTTCGACGAACGGTGACAGAGCGGGTCCGGCAGCGGCTGCCAGCGGTGCAGCGACCCAGGTGGCGGCGCCGGCGGAGGCCACTGAGGCGGCGGTGTCTCTGGAGGCTGGTGGCGCCGCGACCGTCGGCACCCAATCTGGCTCCGACACATCAGCGGTGCCTCCGTCCACCGTCCCGGCCGCCGCCAGAGGGAAAATACCCACCCCAACCGAGGGCCTTTTTGGCGGGAAACCCCTTTCCGAGGCTGCAACGAGGGCGGTGGGGAAAAGTCCGATAGGGAGGATCCCGGTCCCGCTTCCCCCCGCAAACGGAAAGGGCCCTAACGGCGCCACCGTTGCCGCTGCCGCAGCGGTCGGGGCCGCAGCTTCCCCCGCGACTCGAGGCATCCCCGCCGCTCCCATCTCTGCAACACCCAAGGGCGGTGCCGCCGGCAAGGAGAACACGTCCCAGCTGGCCGCTGCGGGGCGCGGGAGCGACGGCGGCGGTGCTGCGACGCCGGTAGCTGCCGTCAGCGCCACGCCCTCTGCCGCCGGCAAGGGCAGTCTCAGCAACACCATGTCGCTGCTCAAGCGCTTCAACTCGGGAGGGCTGGGGGCCGGGCCGACGCCTGAGCCCAGCCGACCCAAGTCCCCAGCTCCGGCAGCGGCAGCGGCGGCGGCCGCCGTACCCGATAATGCTCCCGTCAGCGGCAGCGCCCTGGCCAGCGCTGCAGCGGCGGTACGGCGCCTCAGCGGCGCCGGTAACGGTAACGGCGCCGTCGCCTCAACGGCAACGCAGTCTCAGTCTGCGGCTCCGGTTTCCGAGGTGAACGAGGCCAGCAGCAGTTGTGGCGGTGCGTCGGAGCAGCCTCAATCGCAAGAGGCGGATCCGTCGAAGCGCCCGGGGGCCGCTCCAGGGGTATCCAGTCTGCTGAACCGATTCAACAGCGTCACTGGAGGCGGCGCCACCCCGTCGGGCTCGAGCGGCGGCGGCGCCGTCAATGGCAGCGGCGTTGCCAGCGGAAATGCGCCGGTGTCGGAGTACGGCACGGGCGGGCCGACGACGCGAGTGCCTGCGAGTTCAAAGATTGCGGCCATGCGGAGTGCGTTTGAGAAGAAGTGAAGTGAAGTGAGCGGCTTGGAGGCTGCGTGTTAGAGGGTGGTAAGAGGAACCGCGGCGAAGGAACCGACGCCCGGCAGCACTGTGCGGGGTGCGCCCGTGTGTGTGTATGCGCGCGAGTGTGTGTGGAGGTGGAGGTGGAGGGCCCAGGTTCTGTTAGGCTGTTTTGAGCAGCTGGGCGGCAGGGGCGGTTGGCAGGTTGGGAGCGGGGACCGGGCGGCAGTGTGTACGCAGCGCGGGTGTCATGTGGGTCGGCGAACAATCGGATGGCGTTGCACAGCGTACGAGTCTGTCACAGAGAGACGGGCGGTCGGCGAGCTCTTCCGTCCCGCGGTCGGTATTGGTGTTCCGCAGCGCTGGAGCCAAAGTTAATTATTGCTTGCGGGGGTGCGGCCCAGAGTTGTTGTCGTCCACAGGGCATAACAGCCCCGGTTGAGTCAGTATTTCATTGCGGGGGTGCGATTGCTCAGGATTGATTGCTTGCTTGCGCGATCATACTAGTTCCATACCGCGTTCGGATGTTGCTGGGGACAACTGTATCGAGATTATTGCTTGGCCGCCCGTATCTGTGCCGCCCGGGTCGAGTGGCTCTCGAAGGTTCACGGAATGCGGAGTTGCCCCCGCAAGTTGGTGGTTGGTAGTTAATCGTTGGAGGGCGGCCGGCCCCAGGGGAGGATATCGCATTTCGGGTCGTTTGTCGTCTCCTGATATCCCAAATGCATTTCTTTTATCGGCTGACATTATTATAAAGCGGTTGCGGTGGAGTTCGGGAAGGGGCTTCATCGGCTGCCGTGGTTCGGTGTTTCGGTGTGCGGGGTGGTGCGGAGCTCGTGTCCGTTGCCACATACAGTCGTAGCAGGAAGGTTGGCAGACAGGCAGCGGATGTTGCAGCGGAGCGGAGCGGGTCCATTGCTGGATTAATGTCTTTTTAGCGTTGATGTGGTGTTGTGGTATTGTAGAGGCGCCGTGAGTGTTATCTGTTTTTACGTTGACTCTTTCCTGGTTTGGTCGGCGGCTCGCTGCTGCAACCGTGAAACAGGATGTTTTTATTTAACACAAGGGCCCTCGCCAAGAAGCCAGTAGCTGTATCGGATCAGTACGGAGTTACAGAACTGATGAGACCTCGCCAACCGTAGGTTCTGCTGTAAGCTCTGATAAGCGGCCAAAGACCGCTCGGGCAAATGGGATTCCGATGACGCGGAACACTGATCTGACATGACGCCAGCCAAATGAATTGAGTGACTCGACGTCCGTTGTGCTGCTGCGGTACAAGCCGAGAGCTACGAAATATACTTGGTGTCGCAATGGCGCCCCAGGCCGGAGATTCGTCGCCTCGGTTACTGGTTCACATCAGTCATCGTGTCGACGAGTGGTGGGCTGGCGGGTTGCTCGCGGGGTGTTGAATGCAGTGCTTGGTACTGGCTTGGGACAGAGTTTGGTTGTGTCTGTCGTCCGTTTAGCGCCAATGAAAGCCTTGTACGTAGGCCGCTACCGGCCAAGTGCATAGCTGGCATCCCGTTGCGGTCCGCAGCTGTGACCCGGTACCCCTTGACGGTGTGCTCCGTTCATGTCCTTCGGATCGGGGGGTGCTCAACTTATCGTTTGGGAACAGCTCCAGGTAGGCGATGAACAGGTATTCTATGTGTAATTTTGGATTCAGAATGGACGTGCTCGGTCATCCGCCACGGGCATGCAGGAAAGGGGAGGCTGCGGAAGGCACCTGGAACGTCTCAAAGGTCGTCGCACAAGCCGCGACGGTGGCTGAGGCATCACCACACGGGCTCAAGTACCGCATATTGATCTGGAATGTTTCACAGGGAGGAAAAGCGGCGTGCTCGCTCTTCTCTGCTACATCCAAGCTCTGCAGTCACCGTACCGGGAGGCGTACAGCTCAGCCACTATGGCACGCTTATGGGAACAAAAAGCAGTCCACGACGGTCAAACGTGGCAGAACCTTATCGCATCGACCGTTGGAACCGGAGTAACTCGGAGCGACGGCACGCCACAGCGCTGGGGGGTGTAGTACAATTCGCAACGAACGTCATGGCTGACGCTTTCCCGCAGCCCCAGTAAGAACTCATACCTGGCCGTGCAATAAACCAAACCCTTGGACTCTTCATCAAGAGTTATACCGTAAAATGTGGGAGGTTTTCATCCATTCTGACTCGTAACGAAATCACGTTGATGCCTTGCGGAAGGCTCTGGGCCAGCCCTTACCGTTGAACTTAAATGCGATTGAATCATAAGGCTAGATTTCAGCGTCTTTGAGGGGCTTTGCTTCAAGTCCTGCGGGCGGCGTCCCACACGGCCTATCGGGCTTGCCTTGGCGGACAGGGCTCGGGAGGATCGCGTGCCCTGGGTTTAAAACTATGGCAGAATCCGCACAAGGTATGCAGAAAGCGATGCGGCCAACGCTCTCTCGCGGCAACGTGGTGGCGCGATTACAAGAAGCGGGGTTTGAGCAGAGGTCGCGCGCAGTTTGGATTCAAGATCTCTTGGACTCTTCATTTTAGTTCATTTCACCGTCTTGGTGTTTCGCGTCCGTTCATCTCACCCAGATTGACGGGCCCACCTGCTTCGCCTGTTCCAAAACTTGCAGACGTGCGACGTATGGCCCTGGGCGTCATACAGTCTCGCCTCATGGATAGCCGCCAGCTAATGGACGAGTTCCGGTCGGTGCTGGGACGTGATTCCACCATCCGACACTCGCAGACAGCTGCGCATGCCGCGGTCAACCAAACCAAGAACAGGTATAACGGGTGCAACCACCGGGTGTGGATGGCTGCCGCAGCGGGAGACGGATGCCGCGACTCCTCAAGAACTGGGGTCCCCCGTAGTTCACGGGCTCCGGCCTATACGTGGATAACCCCCACGTAGATAGGCAGCAGCTTAAACAACCCGTCCAGGCCCACTGTGAACAGTCGCATGGAGGAGGGGAAGCTACGGGGAAAGCCGCAATAATCTCATGAACATAGCAAGGGCACGTGTTGTGAGGTCAACCACCCGGATGAGGACTGACTCCGCTACTGTGTACCTTTCCGACGCATCCACCATCCGCCCTAACGGCCACGGAGACCCGTCCCCATGCCTGACCCTCTTTCTCCATCTTGTTACCATATGGCTTCGCCTTGAATGCCCCCTCCGGCGGGACACGTTTCAGACCCATTCCCAGCCCGCCTCTGCACCGCCACCGCCGCCGGCCCTCCCTCCCTCCTGCCGCTGTTGAGCAGGTACAGCAACGTCTTGCCGTACGATCACAACCGGGTGCTGCTCCGTGCCTGCGACTGCGGCGCCACCAACGGGCCGACGTGCACCTCCCTCGCCCCCTCGCCCTCCTCCTCCTCCTCCGACTACATCAACGCCAGCCATGTGGTCCACAGCGACGCGCAGTGCGGCTTCACTGTCTCTTACATTGCCAGCCAAGGTCCCCTGCCCGGCACCGAGACGGACTTTTGGCGCATGTGCTGGGCCGAGCGGGTGGGCGCAGTCGTGATGCTGACCAACACCGTGGAGAGGGGTATCAACAAGTGCTCAGAATACTATCCCGCACAGCTGGGGGTCCGGCAGAGGCTGCGGGACGGCGGTGGCGGTGGCGGCATCTCCGTCGCAGTTGCGGCCGCCTGCGGGAGCAGGATCGCCGCA
The DNA here is from genome assembly GCA_030267565.1 of Pleodorina starrii. NCBI lineage: Eukaryota > Viridiplantae > Chlorophyta > Chlorophyceae > Chlamydomonadales > Volvocaceae > Pleodorina > Pleodorina starrii. The sequence continues at coordinate 2,992,913 of BRXU01000014.1, forward strand.
GCAGCGACCGAAGAAGCGGCACCGCCTTCGACTTGTCTGCAGGAGGTGGCGGCGGTGTCCTCCAGCTCGCTGCACGGCGGCGACCTGACGTACACTGTACTGCGCCTCGTGTGCGGCGGTGGCGCTGCCTGCGCCGCCAACGGCACTGGCGGCGGCGGCGCCTTTCGCGAGGTTGCTCACCTGCACTACACCGCCTGGCCCGATCACGGCACCCCCGCCGACGCCGCCGCCATCCGCACCTTGTGCGACCTGGTGGAGCCGCTCCGAGCAGCAGGGGGAGCCGTCGTCGTGCACTGCAGCGCCGGCATCGGCCGCACGGGCACATTTTGCGCCATCGACATTCTGCGCCGCCGCCTGGCGCACCTGGAGGTATGCGCCGCGTCGCGGCCGGGCAGCGTGCGGCCAGATGCCGTACAGGCGGCGCTGGACCTGCCCGAGCTCGTCCACTCTCTGCGGCGGCAGCGGTCCGGCATGGTGCAGACGATTGAGCAGTACGCGTTTTGCTACCAGGCCGTGTACGAGGAGCTGCAGACGGCGCTGGGAGGAAGGGGAGGAGGAGGTGGGGCTCGCGGCGATGGTCGCGGGGCCACCGGCACCCCACCGCGGATGGCTCGGCGGTAGAGTGCGTCTGCGGTGGGCCACGCGGCGGTGGCGGTGGCGGCGGCGCTAGGGGGAGGGGTGCTGACAGCCGGCGTGGTCGCTCGACGGCATGTGCAGGGGTGCGCACGCCCCGGCTAGGGCGGCGAACCCCGTCCGGCCGGCGTTGATGATCGGCACGTAGCCATGAAACCCGGGGGGAGGGGGCTGTGCAGGGTAGAAGCCTGCGGCATCACGGGTCGGTCGCTGCGTAACGTAATTTTGCGTAACGTAACCCTTTCTTTCGGGGTTTTACCGCCTGACGGGTCCGTGACGGGTGCCGTGGCTTGTTGGCTGTCCCAGGGAGGAGGTGGATGCAGGTGGGGGCCAGCTGGGCGGGGCGGAGGGCCGGCTAGTCAGCAGCGTGCAGCGTTGCAGTCGGCAGGCTCACGAGAGGCGGTGGCGATATGGCTCCGAATGCTTTGCTATGCTTGGCGTTTGTGATGTGGTGTGGTGTGGCGAGGATTGATTCGTGGGGCCTGTTCCGGTTCCGGTCGGTCGTCATCCGTCATCCGTTTGTTCATCCGTCCGACGGTGCGCGCCGACGTGTTCCCGCAGTCAGTTAATCAGTCGGCTATCCGTTCGTCTGCTTCTCATCCTGTTACGGTATGCCTTTTGATGTAATGTGCGCCAAGAAGGGTTTTGTTTGCATTGGAGTTTTGATGTGGATAAAGAATATCGATGAAGCGAGGCTCTCATGCCACTGCTAAAGTAGTGAAGGGGGAGAGGGGGCGGACGGGCTTGCCGGCTATGAGGACGCCAGCCCGTCCTCCTCCTTGTTGCCCCTCGTTTGCGGTCGTGCGTGCGGTCGGGTTGAGGCGAGGCGGTCCTGGCATGAATGTGGTGGCTGCCACTGGGCGGCTCTGTTTAGCTCTGTTTGTTGGCGTGATTCTGGGTGTGCGGCTGTTGTGGCCAGACGTGCGGGCAGCGGCTCGTGTCTGGTTGAGACGAGGAAGGGACAGCCAACGTGCGGTCCTGCCCTGGGGGGGACACACCACCACCGCACACGCGTGGTTGGCTCATCTGGTTGTGCAGGGCCGCCGCGCGCGGATGCTCCACCGAAGCACAAGGGCCCGGTCAGGGTCCATTGCAGGGTACTTCACATCCTGTCCAAATTTGTCCTGGTCTTCCAGGAATTTTCTCATTTTCCCCACTGGCTTGCGCCTGCCAGGAACTCGTCCAAAACTTGTCCTGGCGTGCCAGGAACTTTGTGCAAATTTGTCCTAATGAGTGATACTCCAAGTCCGGCCGTTCTTTGCTCATGTGCGTGACGGTGCCCCAGCAGTTTTGGGAGGGGTTTGGCATGTTCGCTTGTGGCGAGGACGCTGTTCCTCCGCGTCGCCGCCGTCTTCGAATAAATGTTTTTGTGCAGATCCAGTTGTGGACGGAATCCCTCATCATCGTCGTCGTCGTCGTCGTCGCGTCCGTGGTTATGTTGGGCGGTGGTGGTGTGGCCCTTCGTTTTGTTTAGCGTGTTTTTCGAGGGGATGCGCGGCTCGCGTCCAGGGGGGGTCCGCAGCAGTACCCACAGGTCGTGGTGAATTTCGGGGTTGGGGAGGTGCGTTCATATTGGCATAGGGAGCCCGCTCAGTAGTTGCAACCACCCGCATGAGGGCGCTTCGCAGCACATTGCAATCGCGTTCTGATCGAGTGACTTGCCCGGCGTACATTCGTACAGTTTGTCGTATCGCGAAGGAGGCGGGCGAATGGCCCTTTGGGTTGTGTCCGGGGCCACCGGCGGCTCGCTGCGGGAGATGATGGCGCAGCAGAGGGGGGGAAGGCAGCATGGTCGGGGGTGTGGGAGCGGGGCGGCGCATGACAGTGAAGGCTTGCTGTGCAGTGCAGTGCAGTTCGGGGGAAGATGGTGACCGCGGGACATCACGGGGGGGCGTGACCGCAAGTCATGGCTGATGTGATGTAGTGGGCAAATGGGCTGGGACCTTACCGGCGACAGTCGTTGGGGTCCAAGCGGCATTGGGATCGGGGGGGCTGGGTGCCGGGGCTTGAAGGCCGCATTGGGTTCAGGAGGAAGCTCGGGGCGGTTGTGGGCAGTTCGAAGCCCCGCATCCCCAGACGGGTTCGTCGAGGCCGGGTCAGGGCCTGCTGGGAGTTGCGGCATGCTGGCAGAGTGCCGCGGTGGGAAGGGGGGGAGGTTGAGAGCTGCGTTCCCCGGCTCTGCGTTTTTGGTTCTACTCCTATTTCTGCTCCTTCAGGCAGCGTTTGGGCGTCAGGCTGGGGGACGACGGGGGTTAAGTGGGAAAATTCCAGTCCAAGTAGCCAGACTGACTAATGGGGTTGTGCCATGGGCGGATTCATCTCGTGGAGAGGAAGACCCGAAAGGCTGTGCATCCTGTGGTGGCTCCTGGGTACACAGCAGCTACCAGCACGTGCCGCAGCGCTTTGTTGCACGGCTGCTGGGTCGAAAGCCAGGTTGCGGGTGGGGACGTCGCCTGCTGCTGCTGCTGGTTAGTGGGCGCAGGGGTGTTACAGTGGGCTGTGGCGCGGCGAGTGATCGACAGCGTTGCAAACGAGGTCCATGTTATGATTGTGCGCAAAGCTAGGGGCTCGATCCCATTCCGCGTCTCGCATGCATGTGGTTGTGGATGTACGTGTGTGCGAAGGGCCGTGCGTCTTGGGGCGAGTTCAATGTCCCCCGATGATCCCGCAACTCGGCACAAGGGTGCCGCCTTGCCGGGTGCCACCCTGGTCAGGCCGTGCTACCATGCTTGCTGAAGATGTCAGTGCTGTGCGTTAGCCGTTTTGGAAAGCGGTGGTGCTCAGCGCGGCCTGGGGCCGGCCATCCTTCTGAAGGGATGGACACTCCCAATCACTTGCCAGGTTCATGCGCCGCGACACGACCCCGCACGGTGCGTGCAGGTTTGTTGCGAGCTGCCTGCCTCTTGCGGGCCTCAGCGCAATGTTGAAAGGGAATCCGCTCTATGATCTACAGTGAGCGTCGCAACGGAGCCTGCCACAGGTGGAGCCAGCCACAAAGAGCACACCCGGCCCCCCCCCAGCCAGCCGCTCTTCTCGGCGGTTGGTCCCCTGTCCAGTCCATGCGCGCCATGGACGCGCGTACACGCACCTCCTTAATACCAGAAGGCACCGCTCCAGGCCAAAGCAACCTTGCGGCAACCCGTTGCCGAAACCCCTTATAATCCTAACCCCCCATTCAGCACGGGCGTGACGCATCACCCGCAGCGATATTCGAGGGTGCGAGTTAAGAGTGCCATTGTCGTGATGCATGACCTCCCCAAGAAGAGCCCCCAGCTATTTTGTATTCCCCCCCCCGGGCGGGTAGTCAAGCATTAGGCGCCCTGAATCTTGACGCCAGTGCTGCGGGCGATGACCGCCGTGATGTCGATGCCCACCTGTGATATAGTAGTCGAGAAGGCGGCCGTGACGTTGACAGTGGCGGGCGCGGCCAACAGAAGAAGCGACTACACCATGGCATCAGTGTGGGCAGCAACGGAAGAGCTAAAAAAGAGGTGCAGCGGAAACTGCAGGAGCAAATCGGGAGGGCGTGACCGCTGCGCAGTACCAGGGGCGCATGCCCGCCCGCAGCTCGCCCGTGCAGGCGAAAAGCAGCACCACACCCTAAAACCCCATGCGCCCCTCTCCCACTCCACCTCCACCTCCCTCGCAGCTCCCTACCGACCTGCAGCAGCTTCTGCTCCGTGGCCCCTCCCCCTCGGGCCCCCGTCATGACGGCATGGATGCGGTCGTTGATGTCCAGATCCTTGGCAATCTGAGGGAAGATGAGGGCAACGAGGAGCCGGCCGGGCAGATTAGGATTTATTAGGTGACTTACGGGCGCCGATCGGGGGGCGAGAGGGAATCGCGGGGGACTGCAGCGGATTGCAGGGGATAGCCGAGGATGGCAGAGCACTAAGGGAGACTGCAAGGGATCACAGCACAAGAGCAGGGAGGACAAGAGCTCGGCCACGTGGAGGAAACGACCCGGGAGGCAGCGGCAGTACACGCGCCCCTTCCTTCCAGCCCCCACCACCCCGCAGTAGCCAGGCCCCTCGCCGCCCTCAGCCTCCAAAGGACCTCCTCAGGCTCTTCCCCAGCCAGGCCTCCCCGCCCTCTTCCCCACGCCCCACCCACTCATGTCCACGCACCTGGCACAGCTCCGGCCCTCCCGCCACCAGCAACGTGCCTATCGCCACCAGGCAGCGGTACACCCCCTCCGCCTCATCCAGAGGGGAGGCGCAGCCGCCCAGCAGCTCCAGACCGCAGGACAGAGCCTGACAGGGCCGCAGGGCCGCAGGGAGAAGCACAAGCAGGACGGGAGGGACTGATGAATGGCGCCGGAAGGCTGGTGAGCGCGCGCACCCACCAGAGCACGCACGCGCTCATGCGCGCCCGGACCGTTCGGTCGGTCGCTCACCTGCAGCGGCACATCGCCCGCCGCCTCCGTCCCGGTGGGCAGCTGTTTGAGCCCAACCGCCGCCGCCAGATTGGCTAGCAGCACCGCCCCGCTCAGCCGCACCGCTTTGGTGGCGGAGGGGCCGCTCAGCAGCGGAGCCAGGCGGTCCATCAGAGGGGAGGCACCGGACAGCAGCCAGCGGCGCAGCGGGGCCGCGCGGGAGGCGGCAGCGTTGGCGGCCAGCCGGAGGGCTAGCTGGTGGTTGGCGGGCAGGGAGGAGGAGGAGGCGGAGGCCATCGCCCCGGCCAGGGTGCCTGGCAGGCACGGGGGTACGGCAGGAGCACCAGGGAGGGTAAGCCAGACCTGTGACAGGCGTGTAAGCGTCTTGTTGTTGTTCCAGGACTCGGCCGGGCGCGTCCTGAATGAACTCGCCCGGCCGGAGCAGCGGAACACGCACCATGTCGCAGATATTTCCGGAAGCGCACAACAGTGTCCTCTTTGCCTGCCCCAAGCGCGAAGTGCCGTACCTGGTTGTGGCTCCGCTGCCGCCAGGTCTCCCGCTGCCTCTGGCGCTGCCAGCAGCTCCCCGCCGCCGCCGGGCCCCCCGTCCAGCGCCGCCAGTCGGACCACATCCAGCGCCGGGAAGAGCTTGTCGGGGGGCCACTGCAGCAGTCGGCGGAGCAGCGCGACATCGGCCGCCGTGATCAGCGGACCACCGCTGCCGGGGACGGGCGCGGCGGCGCCGGCAGCGCCGCCAGCGGCGGCGGCGACCTTTGGAAGTTTCTGGAGGAGGGAGTCCAGAGGACCTTTCCGGGGGAGGGGTGGACGCGGGGGAAGGGGCAAGGGAAGGCGTGAAGCTGCGGGCTATGTGCTGCATTCGTGGCCTTCGTAGCAGGCAAGTCTCATGGGTGGCACAGGCTGGGCGTCCCCGGGTAGATGGGGGCCCTGGGGCCAACACCGCACCGCACCGCACCGCACCGGCCCAGCTCCGACCCCAACGCACCCACCCCACCCTGCCACCCCCGCCAGCAGACCTAGCCCCCCCTGGACCCACCTCCACTCGCCAGCTCCGCCTCACTCAGCTGCTGCGGGGAGGACAGCGCCGAATTGAACTCGCGGATCTTACGGCCCAGAGCCTGCGTAGTGCACCGGGAGGACCGGGAGTGCCGGACAGACAGACGGACGGACGGACGGACCGCACAGCGCACAGTCAGCATTCGGGTCGGGGTTCCAGGAGCCAGGCGTGCCTGCTGAGGTGCTGTGCCAGCGCGGGTGGGCAGACGACGCACCGGCACCCCCCTGCCAACCCTTGCCCTCCCCCGCCCCCGCCCCGCCCAGTCGGCCTGGTCCGCCTCCTGCGAGACGAGGAACCCCCGGTTGTGCAGCCCTCCGCCGCCCTTATCGCCCGGTTGGTCAGCCCCCCCCCGGGGCTCTCACCTCCAGATTGGGGACGTTGTCGAATGTGAGGAGGGTGTGGCAGGGGATGTGCGTGGGGGAGTGGAAAGGCAGGCCAGCGCCTGCGGGGGATTTGAAGCACCGCTCCGTGAAGCAGATGCTCCGTGACATCGCACACAAGGCAAACAACGCTGTCGCTTTCCAATACCGTCAATCAGGTGCCCTCGCCGTTGAGGTGGCGTGGGGAGCGCAAGCCGGGTGCTGCGTGTGGGTGTGGAGCTAAGGGGGGCGTGGTGGGCGGGTAATTAGAACGGCCCGGGGCGGGTAGGTGTCCTCGACCACAGAGAGCAGACAAGTGCGGAGGGGGAATCCGAAGGGGGAATCGTTTGGGAACCCGGCCAGGCGGGTCAGGTCTCCGTGGCGTCAAGTCAATAAGTAGCAACTGACTGATAAGGGGCGTGGAACCAGACGTTAAAGTACGACAGTTTGGCCACGCCGTACCTGAGGAGCCGCCGCCACCGCCACCCGTGAAGGGGTCCACGCCCCCTCCGGTGATGGGTGCGGGCTGAGAAGACACGGGCGCTGCCCCGCCGGTGGGCCGCGGGGGCGGCCGGGATCCGGAGCCCGCGCCGCCTGTGAATGGGTCGCAGAAGCCCCCCGTGATGTCCACCGGCTCAGCTCCCGACGGCCCCTTGACGCCGCCTTGGCCCGTGTTTTGCAAAATGAACTGCACGATCTGCCAGTTTCACCGGGCGGTGCCGGAGATAGGAGGTTGCGGTACAGTACAGTACAGCGGGAGGCAGGTCAGTGGGAGTCCTCAGGCGGGAGCTGCCTCGCTTTCAAGGAAGCTGCGCAGCCAGTGAGGTGAGGTGAGGTGAGGTGAGTGGTTTGAGGGCGCCAACACCCCCCCCCAGCGCTTCACCTCCTGTTCGGCACCACCACCACCCCCACCACCCCCCACCACCACCACCACTGGGGCTCACTGTGGCCCGGCCCTGTCCCACATCCCCCACCAGCCCTGAGACATTAATGCACGCATGTATGAGCTACTTCGGTAAGGTGATTTAAGGGGGACCTTCCGTACAGCCGGGACGGGTCGGATTAGTGGCTCGTAACTACATGGACGGACGGATGGACGGATGCGCCTGTCTGTCCTGCGCATATTCTCCACTCCTAGCCAAGCTTCATGTTACCCGCACCCTGCCATGCTTCATGTACAGTAGGAGGTATCGTACCTGTTCCGTAAAGTACGGCGGCAGTTCGTTTTCCGCAATGAACCTCTGCGCCACCAGGTAGGGGTTGTCCTCCCGGTCCAGTGCCAGCTTCTTGGGGGGCAGCCCCTCACCCACGTCGACATCGAACACATAGTCCCACTCGCGACCGCCCCAAAGCTGACGAGGGGGGCGCGGGGAGGGGAGGGGGGCGGGCAGGGTGTCAGTTGAAAGGGAGTTGCCCTTAAAGGCGCAGTAACGAGCTGAAACCGGGCGAACAGAAGGAGGAGGCCAGGAACAAGCAGCTGATAGAAGCGGACAAGGGACACGGGCGGGCGGGCGGGCGGGTGAGAGGGTGACCGCTTCCCGCCAAGGGGCGCGGCATGGCGCACTGCACTGCCCTGCTCCCCAACTGATCCCCCAGGAAGGAAGGAGGGGTCCCAATGCACGACAGCTCCGGACCCTGGCGAGGCTCCTCTACCGCCGGGAAGGTGTCAGGCCCGCCTCCTACCTTCTTCGCCGGTGCGCCACCGCCACCGCCGCCGCCCCCTCCCCCCTGCGGATGCGCCGGTGGGCGGTGGAGGGGTGGATGCCAGCAGGGGTCATCACTCATCAGCGGCATTGACACAACAGCACATGCGCTTCAGGTTGGTTGGTGGGGGGTGACGGTGCGCGCCTCGCTTTGCAGCTGCTCGCCGGTTGCAACACAGCGTTATGAACCAGCGAGTCCTCAGTCTCACCTGCGGCCCCGCCACCACCACCCCCAGCTTCTCCCACTGGAACGACTTGGAGTCCCAGGCGTACGCCACCACGTCACCTGACGTCACCAAGGGGGGGCCGTACAGGGCCGTAGTACAGTGCCGGCAGGGCGGGGGACCGGGGGGGAGGGCTTCAAGAGAGGGCCACACTCGTCAGGACGCAACACCGCCTCCGCTGACGCAGTGCCGAGCCTTACGCTTCACAAACGTGCCCCCGTGGAGAAGCACGGAGAGAGTGCTGCGTGTCACTTTGGGCGCTGAGTGAGACTGAGCCACTGAGACAGCCTGCGGGGCGCTACTGGATCTCCTCCTGCTACCCCGCACCCGCTCTGTTTGCCAGCCACCTGCCACACACAAACCACTCGCCAGGCGCTCTTGCCCCACTCCAGCCTCCATCCAACCCTACCCCTCCCGGCGCACCCGTGGCTCCATCCCGCACGAACTTGTTCTCTCCGTCCTTGACCCCCGGCTGACTCAACACAAACGCCTCCTCCACCTTGAGACCCGGGGGCAGACCGCCGCCGCCGCCACCACCACCGCCGCCCCCGGCCTCGCCGCCCCCTCCCTCCGCCGCCGCCGCCTCCTTGGCCGCCCTCCGCTCCGCCAGCACCTCATCCAGCGCCTCCCTCAGCTGCGGGGGCCCCCGCGCCTCGAGCCGCACCGTCCACATGCGCGCCACCGCATCTGAACAGCCCGTGACCAGATCGCCCCGCGGAGTGAAGTCCACCGCCCAGATGTTGCCCGGGTGCTCCAGGACCTGCGGGGAGGTGGGCGGAGTACGACGGTGCAGTACACCGAAGGTGGGCGGGGCAGTGCGGCGCATGCCCCCGCGCTGACGGAAGTGCCGCGCCCGCCCCCTCAACGTACGGTACCCCGAACCCTCCCCGCCTCCACATCTCCGGTACAGTACGACAGGGTACGGCAGGGTGATCGCCTCCTCACCTGCAGGCATTCCCCGCTGGGCCTCCAGATGCGCACCGTGTTGTCCTCACTGCCCGAGGCCAGCAGCACGCCCCCACCGCCCCCACCCGGACCCCCCGGCGGCATCTCCACCGCCGCCACCGAGTACACGATGGCTGTGTGGCCAAATAGCTCAGCGAGGAGGTTGCCCGTGGAGTCCCACACGCGCACCGACAGGTCGTGTGAGGCGGTGGCGAAGCCCAGGCCGGGGACCTGGCAGATGCCCCTGCGGGTGTTGTGGGGGAGAGGGGGGGTGGGCGGGGCGAGGGGGTGCGCCGGGTCGGGTCGGGTCGGGTCGGGTCGGGTCGGGTCGGGTCGGGTCGGGTCGGGTCGGGTCGGGTCGGGTCGGGTCGGGTCGGGTCGAGTCGGGTCGGGTCGGGTCGGGTCGGGTCGGGTCGGGTCGGGTCGGGTCGGGTCGGGTCGGGTCGGGTCGGGTCGGGTCGGGTCGGGTCGGGTCGGGTCGGGTCGGGTCGGGTCGGGTCGGGTCGGGTCGGGTCGGGTCGGGTCGGGTCGGGTCGCGGGGAGGTGGGAGGTGGAGGGTGTCTGGGGATCGCCTCAACCCCCCTTCAGTCCAGCAACCGTCACGCCCGGGGCTTCATCCCACGCAGCGCCCAGACAGACACGCTTTCGGGCAAACGACTGAAAGGGGCGCTGCTGGACGAGAAAGGGACGCATTCGTTCCCCGCGTTGCATTCGTCCCCCCAAACCCCCGTGTGCCATTTCCCACATCTCCCCTGCTGCCGCAGCCCCTCATCCCCTCATCCCCTCAGCTCCTCCGCCCCTCCGCCCCTCCGCCCCCCAGCCCCTGGTCCCGCCTCGCCGGCTCCACTCGCCTGACCGTGTCCGTGTGCGCCTTGATGGTGTGTATGCACGGCCCTCCCCCCGGGCCCCACATCTTGACGGAGGTGTCCCCGCTGCCGCTCAGCACCTCCCCCCCGGGCAGCACCAGCAGACACAGCACGGGGCCCGTGTGGCCAGTCAGGCTGGCCACCGCCTTGCCGCCCTTCCACACACGGAGAGTCCTGCGGCATGCATTGGGGTACCGGCATGTGCATGACTGCATGAGCGCATGAGCGCTCTTGCGCATGTGTGAGGGGTCATGCTCCTCAGTGGCATGCCCCCCTGAAACCATAAAACCCTAAAAACCCTGAAACCCAAAACCCTTAAACCCCTTCCCTCCCCTTCTCCGGGGTTCAATAAGGGTCACCACATGATGGACGCTTGCGCCTTCCGGTCAACGCCCCTCATCCTTCATGATACGAGGTCAAGACCGGCCCCTCTCTCAGCCGCCATCCCCCGCCCGCCTCTTCCTTGCCCCCGCTGCTCGCTCGTCCGCTTACTTGTCCAGGGAGGCCGACACAATGGCTCCCCCTTCGGCGTGTCCCGGGCCCCCCGGCGGCAGCAGCCCCAGCGCAGTGACCTGGTACTCGTGCCCCTCCAGCACCGCCAGGCAGGAGGCGGTGGTGGGGTCCCACACGCGGATCGTCTTGTCGCGGGAGCCTAACCCACCGGGAGGGGAGGGGCGAGAGATGGGGGACCCAGAGGCCCACACGGGAGGGGAAGCAGGAGGGGAAGGGGGAGGGCGGGGAGAGGAGGCGAGAGCTTGTTGAGAGAACACGGCGATCATGAAGGTGTCGCGCGGAATTACAATGCAGAGAGTCGGTGTTCATATGGCGGGGAGGGGAGAAGAGGGATTCCTCGTCCCCGTTTGGCCACTCCATCGTGCTGCTTTCCAGCCCCCACGTCTCTGTCGAACCCAACCGCAGCCCTCTCCCCCTCAGTCCAGCCACGCACCAGTGACAATGGCCCCCTGCGGGTAGTCGCTGAGGGCCGAGGGGGGCGCGTACAGCACAGGTCCCACGAAGTCGGTGTGCCCCACCAGCGTCTGCGCCAAGCTGTATCCGCCGGTGCCCGCGCTGGGGGGCGCCGAGGAGGTGCCCGCCTCCGGAGGGGGGCAGTCCTCCACCCACAGTTTGGCGGTTTTATCGCGGCTACCAGTCAGCACACCCAGGGGACACACCGAGACGCCGCGGACCTGGTCGTCGGGAAGCATGTATGGGTGTGCCGGGCGAGGCGAGGAGGGAAGGGGGCTTAACACGTGGAGGACGGTTGACGTGCACCAGAGCAAAGGAGGCACCGGCCTGATCCGCAAGACAGTGCTGCAACGTGCATTGAAAATATAGGATGGCCCATTGGAGCAGCATTTAAGCTTGTATAGGTTTCACACCAACTTCCATCGCGCCAGATCGCAAAATTGTCAACCCACATTTGGGGTAGCATGATCAACTTCACTCAACAGTGATGACTATTATGCATGCAAATGCAATGAAATAAGCACGTGCGAAAAACACGACCTTACATCTTCGTCATGTCCGCGAAGCTCGCAACGTAGGTGAAATTCCTCTGCTCCCATCTGCTGCGGCAGCCGTTTAAAAGCTGACCTCTTCCCTCAAAATGGAAATTGCAGGCTATTGAACTGAATCGACGTTGGATGTTTAGATGTGACGACGCGGAGCCGCAGCTCGTAAGGTCCACCCGTTCAAAGTGCGCCTCAATATCCCCTCGAAGCAGGACACGAGGTGCGGCTGCGTGACAGGAGAACAAGTGTGCCATACAAGTCTCGTACGTCACATATGTCATCGTCGTGATGGTGCACCAGCTACCGGTACTGGGCCGCTGTAAATTGCAAGAGGCCCCGCTTCCAATTCGAAGGTGGCGTATGAAGAAGGAGTGCAGGGCAGGAAGGATTTGATAAATTGTGTCACACTGGACTCGAAAGGCCACGGGGGTACAGTGGGTGCTGCAACTTGTGTACTGCAACGAACTGCACACTGGTGCGGCCTCAGCCCGAAAGGGCCATCGCCCAGCATGCGCATACGTCAGGGCGGGCGGGAGTTCTGGTTCTGCGTGATGGCTCCAGCCCGCGGGTGGGCACTGAGTGGCGCCATGGTCCATGAAAATGGCCAGGAGGGGGCCAGCCGGTCCATGTCTCCAAATGGGTTGAGTTCCGGGGCGCGCCCGCATACTGGCCTGGGGCCTAGGCATGACACTTGAGAGCTGCACAAGCATGATGCAGAGGCGGCACTGCTTTCGGGATATGCGCAGGCCGCTACACGCACAGTTCCGCTGCGATTGTCGTACATCCAGGAAACCCGACGGTTGGAAAGGCTCGGCGACCCCGGGATTGGTCCAGTGGACTGACGACCTGGAACGCTGGAAGGTATGAGCCGATCACCGGGTCGTACGGCAATTTGCTCCCGGTGCCGGGTCAGTTTACCGTCACCTCTCCGGCTATGGCTACCGCGGCAAAGGCTAGATACTCCGGGCCTTGGACCGGGGTGCCACCCCAGGCGACGCCTCAAGCCCTCAACCCAACAGAGGATTGATCTCCTCGTCACCAGTGCGAGCGTTCAGGATCAATGCCGGCCGTGGGATTCGAAATCCACACATACGTCGTACACACGTCTCGATATCAGTGCAGAAACACTGCAAAGGCTTACGCGAGTGTGGAAGCCCCCTTTCATGGGCAAACCGCACCGATTGAGGTACCGGTATTTTGCAATTCTACTTCCACGATCCACCATGAACATGCAACCCTATGCAACAGGCTCCGAACAGCCCACGCCATTTCTCTGAGGGGACCTTGTCCGGGATGAGCTGCCATTGTAGACCATTGTGAGATTTGGTACATGTGCGAAACGTGAGTGGAAGTGACGGCGGGTGCAGAGCAGCGCACAGCCAGTCGCGAGGCATCGCCCTCAGAGGCGCTGCGTCAACACCGACTTCGCCGGAACCTAGCTGGAAGAGGGACGGCTCGATAATTGTTGGTGCCTTTCCGATAATTGTTGGTGCCTTTCCGACAATTGAACACTTTATCCTATAATTTATTTTGTGTAATCAAGGCCGGGAGGACTTGAGCATCGCGACGTTTCCGTCAGCGGGCTGTCAGTGGGTTGATTCCTGGCTTGGGGCAACAGACACCGTTCCCTTGCAAAAGTCATGGATCATTACAACCTATTTTTGTCTTCTATATTAACATTGCTCTCACGCCTGTCCGCAGCAGTACCTAAGATTCTTCGGCGGGCAGCGTTAGATCCACGGCTTCGTAGCCTTAGAGGGACTGGGCAGCAGCGTGTGTGCGTGTCCGCAACAACACTGTGGCATAGCAGTGTCGACGCATATTGTCACCATAATGGTAGATTAGCATTGCAACTCGTTTTGGAACTGCATGCGCTAGCAGCAAACTGGTCGGCACGCATTTTCCTCAGGCGCGCCAACCACTCACCGACCTTTTATTTTGTAGAGCATTTTGATACAGAAGTAAGCTACAGAACATGTCAATGCTTTAGCGACGCAACATTCCTTGGGTTTTGCTCGAAATGGGCTCGTGCATCTCACGCAACAAGGCGGTTGCTCCAAATAAAGTGCTGCCAGAGTTCGGCGAGGAGAAGGACTATTTAGGGGAGCGTGGTTACTCGAGAGTATTGAAAAACGGAGACGGCGCGGACCTGTTCGCTTACTTCTGGCCGGCCAACCCTGACGTCCCTCTGAAGGGGATCATCCAGTTAGCCCACGGGTGTGCAGCATATACATGCTTTGACTATTTGAAATTCAAGGTATGCGCTGCTGAGCGTTCCTTGGTTTTTGTGGCAAAGACGCGTTATGAGCCATGGCCTGCCACATTTGAGACTGGTTTGCGGATACTTTGCGAATAAGTCTGGCGCTACTGGCATTTGTCTCCTACAACTGCAATGCGTTTTATGGTATTGTCATATTATTGGCACACCGCGGCCCGTTATTGAAGCACCTCGCGCACCAGACATTGAATCCCTGCCAGCACTGTGAAATTGAGGGGAACGCGCATGTCTGTAGATCCATTCGGACCCGTCGTCCACGCGGGTGCGGTGAATCAACCGCCGCCGGGGGCTCCGCTAAAGGGGACGCCGCCGAACCTACCACCTGCCTCAGCCCTGCTTGCCCTCTCCCTCACTTTCCCAGGGCCCAGGCCTCCCCAACGTGTACGACGGGTCCTGGGTGGAAGCCTTCAACCAGGCCGGGTTTTCGGTGTGCGGCATCGACCACCAGGGGTACGGCAGGTCAAAGGGTGACCGGCTTGGCTGCAAGTTCCAAGCGCACGTGGACAACCTCCTGTTGCTTTCTGAGTAAGTCTTGGTTGGCCAAGAAGGCGTAGCGCTTCTACAAAGGGCTCTCGGAATCGTCCCTTGCTGCTGGTGCTGGCGTGTACGCCACGCCAGCAATCCTATAAAATTACATACAGCTGGAGACTCCCGGGGACGGATGTTGCATGTTGGGGTTGCGAGGCACGTGCCAGTCGCTGGGTGCAGCTTCTGGGTCGTCTGCCGCCCGGCCCCGAAACCAGCGCCCTTCTGCCCATCCGCATGTCATCCCCGTCGAAATGCCTCAACTGCCCATCGCAGGGACGTGCTTGAGAATGGCGGCGATTCGTTTCTCAGAGGATTGCCGTACTTCCTTGTTGCGCACAGCATGGGCGGCCTGGCGGGCACTGTCGCATGCATCCAGCAGGTGGGCTGCCGTGTAGACGAAGAAACATTGGATGGCCCGTGGGCGGGGCTTGGGGATGGGAAGCTGTATGGGTGTTTCAGAGCCCCTATCTGGGCGACATATGGGGGCGCCTCTGCAACCTCTCGGCGGGCGGGAGGAGATATGTGGGCGAAGCAGGGGCACAACAACCACCGCCATCTGACTGGTGCGCTGACCGAAAGGGGAGGCGCTCCCCCAGGGGAGACGTTTCGCTGTCGAGGAAGGCCCACCATGGGGCGGCATCAACGTCGAAACCGCTCAACCGCTGCAAGTGACAGCGCACCTCCCCCTCCCTCTCTCTGTGCTGTGCAGCCCGATCGGTTCTCGGGGCTGGTGCTTCTGTCGCCTCTGCTGACGATGGACGCCTCCGCCAAGAAGAGCGGCAGCTTGAGGTACGGAACCAACCACACCACGCCGGACTTGGGGGGTCCCTGGGGCCGGGCCCCGAAGATGGGGTCCACAAAGCGCGAGGGTGTTTGCCCCTCCCTCCTGCATTTTATTTTCAAGCAAAAACCCCACTATGTTGTTCCCCTCCCTCCTCTTTTTGCATTGCGCGTCGCGGCAGGTTGGGTGGCGTCAAGTCGCGGCCCAAGTCGGACGACGGGGAGGGCTCCACCACTTCGGAGCGACCCGTGCCCTGGCTCCACGACGCCTGGGCCGCAGGTGGGGCGGCGGGGCCTGCCTGGGGCCACAGCAGGGATGGGTCGGGCCCACCTTGCTGTTATGGGGGATTGGGCAGCTAATCACAACTGTATGCGGCGCTCCTAGAAACCTTTGCCAAAGGCCTATCAAAGCCTGGAGGCTCACACCTCCAGAACCTTCTCTCCAGGCAATAGGCCGGTCCCTTACCTCTCACTTATGCCTCTCCTCTCTCCTCCGCCCGCACTGCCCCTCCCCCAGACCCCTTTGTTCGCGATGGCGGCCTCCTCAGCAGCCGGCAAGTGGAGGAGCTGCTGCCCCCCGCTGCTCAACTGGCTGCGGATGGCGGCATGGAGGGGGTGGCGGTGCCGCTGCTCATCTTTCAGTCGGAGCGGGACAGCTACGTGGGCCCCGAGGGAGCGAGGAGGCTGCACCAGAGGGCGGCGGTGAGGGCGGCTGCTGGGAGGGGCGGACGGACGCGGTCTGCGGATGGCGTATCGTGGGTCTGCATTGCGTGCTTGCCGTAGCTTGGTCGCCCCAGCCTGCCAATCCCCTCGGTTCCCTTCACCCCGGGCCTCTAGGCCCCCTTGCCTTCAGTTATCTTTTGCCTATTCAGGCTGTTTCTCTGTGTCCCCTCGCCTCCTCTCCACCCCAGTCGAGCGACAAGACGCTGCGGCTGCTCAGCCAGCAGTGGCACGTGCTGACCAAGGAGGAGGGCTGGGAGGGTCTACTGGCGGAGGTGACTGCCTGGCTGGTGGCGCGAGCAACGAACAGCGGCTCGCTCACGAAGGGGCTTGGGGAGGGCGAGCAGGGACCCACGTCAGCAGCGGCGGCCCAGGCGGGCGAGGGGAGTGCGGAGTCCAGGGAGGAGCAGGAGGCGGGACGGAGGGAGAATGCGGAGGGGGAGGCGGAGGGACGCGAAGCAGCGGCGCTGCCAGGCTGCACCGGCGAGGAGGGCGGCGAGGCAGCAGCCGATGCTGCAGGCACTGCGGCGGCGGAGGCAAAGCCAGAGGCAGAAGCGGAGGGTGGCGGCGAGGCCACGGGCACGGGGCCCGCGGGAGGCGACGAGGCTGAGGCGGAGAAGCCCGAGCGGAATTCCGCCCCGGTGCTGGTCCGGTCGATGTCTATGTTGGAGCGGATGCCGGAGCACGAACCGCTGACTGCGCCCCTTGGGACGTCTGCGGAGGCGGGAGGCGCCGGGGGCGGGGGAGGGCCGCCGCTGCCGGCGCGGCGGTACTCATTCAGCGGGCGGATGCTGCGGCCGATGGCGGCGCCGGGCGACACGACGCCGACGGCCGGTGGGTCGAGCCTGCTGGCTCCACTGCCGCCACTGGGGCGGAGGACGCTGCCGCCGGAGCTGGGGACGTTCGGTGCGCGGGGGCGGCTGCCGCCGCTGCCGCCGCTGCTGGACCGGAAACCGATCGGGTGAGGACACGAGCCGGGAACTGGTGGATGGACAGACGAGCTGACAGGACTGGATTGACGGAGCGACGGACGGAACTGGAGGAGGAGTGACAGGTGAATAAAGAAAGGGTAGAGGTGGCTGCACTCGTGGTGTTGGACGGCGGAGACAAGACCCACGGTTCGGCGGTCAGGGTGAGGGTTGTGTGCAGGGCTGGGAGGAGATGGCGCCTGATTGGGTGCAGGTGGCAGGAATGCTCCCGCGCGCTGGCTTGACTTGATGTTCTGGAAGGAACTCCCGCTTGGGTGGAGTTGGGAGGTGGTGGAGCGCCGGTTGAGGGATGCGGGGGGCTCAGACGCGACCGGGGCCCACAAGGGGCTTCGAGCGACCCTCCCGCGGGAGAAGCACGCGTTGCCGTAGCAGTGGGGGGGTGGGTGGGGTGACACAGTGTTGGGTCGATTTCAGAGGTGGTGCAACGTGGCGGACAGTCGGACATCCATGTGACATGAATGGACACGCATACGGTAGTGCGCGAGAGAGACCACATGCATCCAGAAGGTACCGGCTTGGCGCCCCTTGGTGCCGTTGCGTGCCCATGCATTCCGCCGAGGGACAACGGCGGTCGAATTGGCATCCTAAGATTCGTGGAAAGGTTTGGGGCTTGGTGGGGGAGCGGCTTCGTCCTGGTGCGACAAGGCACCGACAAGGCTGATTTGGGTGTGTCGGCGCACCGCTCGCTCGCTTAGGAGTCCAGGCACACGTCGTGTTTGACTGCTGCCTGCCTCGTGCCCAACACCCTTCCCCCGTTTGCACTGTCATACTCGAACCCCTTCCATCCGTGGAAGCCCGAGTGCATACCGGCCCTGCATGTCTTGCCCTCGAACGTTTTCCCGCTCGCATACCTGAACACCGGCCGCGGGCGCACATCCATCCATCCATTCGTTTGTTGGTGACGGCCATGTAATGGATTCGCAGCAGTGGCCCCCTTTCGACGGCCGTACCAAGGAGGCCACTGCTGCGGGAAGCCGGCGGTAGCCGATATGTGTTGGGGTCACAGTTTGCGCAGGAGAGACCTCCACATTGGGGCCGGGGGCGTTAGGTGCAGGCTGGAGAGAGCGATGCTGCATGACTGCCGCGTTGCGTGCGTTCTAATGCTCGGATGGGGACAGGCGCCGGCTGCCGCTCGCTTTGTCTGTGCTGGCTGAACGGCGAGCGGGGTGTTTCGCTGAAACCAAGTTGCGGCGCGAATTTGTGTCGGCAGTCGAATTGGGTTCGTGTTTGGGTTATTGTTTGGAGGGCAGGGCCGCATACATCCGGTGCTCTGCTTAGTGCTTACAACAATGCACCGCATTGCGATCGGCGTTGCTCTGCTGCGTTGTGTCTTGTGTGTGTGCGTATACGTACGTTGGCAACATCGATACGGACATTGGCGTGCGGTGTGCTCTCAAAGTCGATCCAGCGGCCGAGCCCAAGCCCAGGCTTAGCCAAGAAGCGGAAGCGGATATTGGTGAGGCACGACGGCTTGGACATGACAGAAGACGTGATGTGGTACCGTATGAGGGGAAAGCGTTGACGTAATGTTGGAAAACTGTTGCTATGTTGTGTGCTGCGGTTGTCGCAAAAGGACCTGAATCGGGTCGGCATGCGTGCGGGCATTGCGATGCATAGCGGGATGGAGCAGGATGGAGTCTCAGGTACTTAGTCAGCATACCGGTACGTACCTTTGCATTGATTTTGTTACGGTGGAATGTTCTGGACGATGATGCCATGGCTGCGGGTGCAACATACGGTACCCTATTCGTGGCTAGCGTGTGGGCCGTTATTCAAAACGGTCCACAGGCTGGGGGACCTGGGGGGACAAGGAGGACCGCAATGGAATTTTGCGTCCCCAAACCCTCAGATGTACTGCGCTGCTGGGACGGCGCAACCGGCACTCGTGAGCCACGTGGTGCGGCCCGATTGCTGCTGCTGGCCTTGTTGGCACTCTGCTGTGTGCCGCTACCGTAGATTGCGGAATTGCGGATGGATGGCTAAGCGGATGGCCGATGGGAGTTTGATGGGGGTTTGATGGGGGTTTCGCTCGCTCGTGGATCAGCTCGCTGTACTGGGTGAGTTTCTGGGTGCTTGTTGCTGAGGATCAACATTCCCCGGGGTTTCGCCTTTCGCGCTCGCATGTAAGGGGGAAAAGGGAGGCCGCAGCTGTCAGGACGCCTGTTTTTGAGGGTTCGCACCTGTACTTTCTCGTGTGGTGGGCGCAAAGAAGCCGCTGACTACTCGAAGAACCAAAAACCGAACGCTCGTTTGCTGCAATCAGACCGTTGTACTGTTGCTTGTGGGTTGAAGACCCTCTGGGGGCTCTGGGCACTTACAGGAGCGAGTCGCTAAGTCCAAGGTGCGCATTTGTAAGCCGTACGGCATGTCGCTCCGCGAAAACCGACAACCGAAGGTAGGCGCTGAATCGTCCTGGGCTGCTGCCTGTGGTGCGTTTGCCCCATAGACGGGGTACGTATTTGCCCGTTCTGCCCCGCATCCCAGCTTTACTACCGGCTTATCCATACAGGGCACCACCCGCGATGTTAGTATCGCGGACGCCGCGAGTCGGCTCCTTTGCACCTTCTAGTGCAGTGACATCTGGAAAAGTATATACGCGTCTTGGGAATGCTCCAAAGCATTGCTCGCCACTTGCTCTGTTCGGAACGTGCGGGCGCGCTTTTACCGTCGCGGTATTTGCAAAGAAGGACCACAATGACCAAAAAGGCGCTAATGATGGCCTCTTTCACCAAGCTAACGGCGCCGAGCTCCAGGTCAGTTTCCGCAATTCGCGAAGTGGCTTGCACATCTTCCGCTAAGCACCCTTTCTTAAGCGCCCAGCCACGACCAAACCGTCCTATATAGGCCTACATGGACCGCGAACGTTTCTTGCTCTCGGAGCTGGCTGCTGCGCGGAGCCAGGTGGACAAACTTCTGGACCAGCAGCAGCTGCTGTTGGGCATGATTTCCCGCCTGTCGGGATTGGGAATAGGAGAGCCCGCTTCTGGCCAGTTGCTTGGATCCCTGGGCGGCAGCGGCAGCACGTCCGCGGGTGAGCACTAGCTGAGGTCTGCTTGGACGCCTTGGGCCCGCGCGACGGCTTAGCCAAGCTAGCGGCGCTGATGCCCCCTCCCCCTCCCCTCGCACACGTTGGGCCGCCTTCCCCTCCTCCCTCTCCGTGTGTCCTCTTGAACCCCTGTGCAGCAACTCCGGCCGCGTGGCCGCAGCTGCCTCAGTCCCAGGCAGCGCCGCCGTCGGGTCGGCCCTCGGCGGTTCCGGGCCCGAGCGCCTCCGGCAGTAGGAAGCAGGAGCCGGCGAGCAGCAACGCCTCAGCCGGCAGCACCTCTTCGGACGTGCCAGGTGGGGGGATCACGGATCAGGGCTGGCGTGGAGGCCGCAGGGCGGGCCCAAGTGATTTGGCCAACGGATCATGACGACATTCCCACCGACGGCTGTGCAGGGCACCGAGGAATGAACATGTTGTGTCAACAAGTAGCCGTTGCGAGCAAACATCTCCCCGGGGATTCGTGTTGTAGCGACGTCGCAGCGAGGAAGGGGCCTCGTCGGTCGACAGCGGGCCACTGCCTGCCCTCATGCGCCCCTCTCTCCCCCCGCCTGAGCTCAATTCCGCGCCTTGCTCTAACACCCCGCTGTGCGCTGCCTCGGCCGCGTCCCTCCGGCCCTCCCTGGCGCGCCCTGAGCCCACTCCGCCCCCGCTGTCCCTGTTCCCCCCCGCCCCAGCCCTCACCTCCCTGGCGGAGCTGTTCAAGTCCGCAGCCGCCGCCGCACCGCACCCCGCCAGCGCCGCCGCCGCCGCGTCCATTGCCGCCGCCGTCGCCGCAGTGGACTCGGGCGACATCCTCTCCATCAACAAGTTTGACATTCCCCCCCGGGCGCCGCAGCCGCAGCCGCAGCAGACTGCGCCAGTGTCGCTGCCGCAGCCGTCGTTGGTCTTTGACACGTTGGGTGGCTTCACGGCGGCCGACTCGTCGTCCGAGGCGCAGGGGAAGGCTCTGGGGGAGGAGGAGCTACCGGTGGAGGTGGCCAAGGCGGCACCGACGGTATGTGTACGGCGCTACTCGTCGCACTATCGGTCCGTTTCTCTTCCCTTCCCTGGTGTCTGATGCGCCGCTCGAGCCCCCCCTGTCCCCCACCCCCGCCCCGACCACGTAGTACCTGGTCGCCACGGCCTTCCCCTCCATGTCCCCCAACATTGGCATTTAAACCCCTTAATCGCCGACCCCTTCCATGTGTCTCCCGCACCTCGTCCTGCTGGGCTCCCGCCCCCTCGGCCCCGCCCCATGCACCACTCCACTCCGCTCGGCCCTCCCCCTCCCTCCCCCTCCTCCCCCCCAGGACCCTCCTCCCGATCTGGTCCAGGGCGATGACGACATCTTTTGGTTGTCCAAACTGCACGGGGCACTGGAGGAGAGGGGCTTCTTCCCCGGGGATGACGACATGGAGAACTGGTTCTTTGGTGAGGGAGGGAGGGAGGGGGAGGGGGGAGAGGGAGAGGGGGAGGGCATGTGAGGGAGGCGGAGAGGAAGGGGCGGGCGAAGGACGCCAGTGTAGGGTGGTTGAGCGGGCGGCCGGGTTCCATATCCCGACCCTAGGGACCGCTTACTCGCCGGTGGCACATCGGCCGGTAATGCCGCCGCCCCCCTCTGCCGCCTCCCTCCCTTTCCATTTCTCCCTCCCTCCGTCCCTCCCTCCCCTGCCTTGTCCTCTCCCCCACCCCACCCCACCCTACCCTACCCAGGTGAGACCACGCTGGCTGCGGTGCTGTCCTTCCAGGCTTCGGAGCGGCTGCCCGAGACCGGGGTGGTGGACCGACCCACGTGGACTGCGCTGCTGGGGACCCAGGTGGCGGAGGAACTGTACGGCAGGGCGGCAGCGGCGGCGGCAGCGGCGTCCGGGGTTGAGCCGGTCAAGACCGATTCGTCCGCCCCCGCCACATCCTCCTCGCCATCCTCGTCCTCGTCCGCCCCGTCGCCCAGTGCCGGGCGGGGCGCCGTTCCCGCTCCCCCTCCCGCCGGCGTTGATCTGCTGCAGTGGCCGGTGCTGATGGAGGGGGACGGAGGTCGGGAGGTTCACGCACTGCAGGTGGGGGGAGGGGGCGGGGCGGGGGAGGGAGGGCGGCGGGTGGTGCGGGTCGGGGAACGGAGGAGGGTGGCAAGCCTGAGGATTACAGGGCTGGCAGAGGCTAAGAACCGCAGCTGCAGGGAGGGGGGACTTCAAGGGGGGAGAGAGACTTACAGAAGGGGATGGGGACGGCAGAGACTTGCCAGGGCGGGGCGGGGCGGGGAATGACGTCACCCGCTGGTCGCCGCCGCGTGTGGAGTGCGTACACTATGTCGCCACACATGTCGCCACATGCTTGCACGTGCCTGCACAGCCCCACATGTTTCGGTGCAGCTCTAGGATACATACGACCTGCTTGCCGTACGGTTGCAGGTGGCCCTGGCCAACAATGGCTTCCACTGCGGGGAGGATGACATGCGGTGGTGGCAGTTCGGAGACGCAACGTTGACGGCCCTCAAGTACTTTCAGGTGGGGCTGAGGGGCGGGGAGCGGGGAGCGGGGAGACAGGAAGCGAGAAGGGGGGAATCGGGGGCGGCAACCGGTGGTGGTGGTGGGGGGGGGGGTAAACGTGAGCCCGCAGCGGGAGGAGCGCTGCCGGCCGAGAGCGGCTGAGCTGCCGCCGGGGGACAGGATCCGCTGACACTAAGCAGGAGCCGTACGACACGCAGTGGTGCCTGCAGTCCGGCCAGGCGCTGTTGCGTTCCGCAGCTCCCTGCCCCTGCCCCTGCCTGACACAACACACTCCACAGGCCCACAGCCGTCCTCACGTCCCTGCCCCCTGCCCCCTGCGCCCCGTGTGTTGCGGCACACTGGCATATGGCGTGTGCCGTATCGTCATCGCGAGCGACTCAGAGCTGCAACTCGCTGCCGGAGAGCGGTGTGTGCGACGAGCGGTGCTGGAGGGCTCTGCTGGGCGGGGAGGCGGCGCCGGGGGACCTGTGGTCGGTGCGGCTGGCGGCTCTCAATTCGGACGATGAGGACTGCTTCGAGGACGACATGGAGGGGGTCAGCCAGGGGAGGGTGTGGCTGCTGGGGGAGCAGCGATGGGAGCGGAGGGCGGCGCCATGAAAGGGGGAGGGGCCTAGCAGTGAAATCCGGCAATGCGTGGAGGGGGGCGGGAGGGGGCGGGTGGGCCGGGGCTGCGAAAGCCGCGTGCTCATGACGAGGGCAAGCTCTCGTGGGGAGGGCGAGCGGGATGGGTGGGATGTGGTGGGATCAGTGCGCGCATGCGGGGCAGGCCAATTGAGCGGTTGGCTGCTTGCATGTGCGGTTGCGTGATGTTGCAGGGGAAGGGGTACCGGCACCGCCTACAGATGCCGTAGCCGTGTGGGGCGACCGGTCTCGGTGCTGTTGTTGGGGTCGGTGCCGGGGGCGGGGGCCCACAGATAGGAGGAAACAAATCTGAGGCTCTGGATTGAAGTCGGTGGTGGGGGCATAGAAGGCAGACCAAAGGCCCATGCCGCACCAAGCACGGTTGCAGGTTGGCTGTGGTGTGATTGCTGTACCCACCGCCTGTTTTCTGAAAAGCGCCGTGTCGGTACGATATGACTGCCCATCGTGCATAGCGGTACGGGTGGTGCCAGCATTGAGTCAGCATGGCGTCGACAGCTTTCCTTGCGGGTGCGGGCTTGGGAGCGCCTTCGGAGCTGCAGTCGTCACTGACTGGCGCTCCAGGCAGTAGTGTTATACGTAGCTACGGGTACTGGAGAGTATGTGACCTGTGTGGAGGCGTGCTGGCAGGGGGTGAGACGACGGTGCGTGACAAATGATGGCGGGTGGCCAAAGAGGGGAATCTGCCCGTTTATCGAAGCACTGTGCGCCAGCTGCATGTCCAAGCGAGTCCCTACCTGCCCATGCCGTGCTGCTATGCAGAGGCAGACGGCGTCAAGGGTGCGGTCAGCAGCAGCGGCAGCGGCGACCTCAGAGGCTCAGAGCAGCCAGCCGGCAACTGAGTTGGCGGTAGGTGCTGGATACGGAAACCTGACTCAATGAGACTCATGAGAAGCAAACAGTGCGGGTGGCGGCGAGCAAGTCCCGGAAGGAGATGGCGGCTCGGGTGCGTGGCTCGATGCGGGGGTGTCCCACCCCGCAAGGGGGATTACACGGCACCGGTACTTGAATGGCCAGGAGTGCCACAGCGCTACCGGGGAGAGCCCAGCAGAGCAACCGCTCACCGCCCCGACTTGTTTTCCCAACGCACACCCGACCGTACCGGCTGCGCACTGCCCCCCACCTGCCGTGATGACTGAACGCAACAGGCGGACGTCGGCAGCCGAGTTGGGCAGCTGGCCGCTGTGCCGCAGCACGAGGCCGCCGCCGCGCACGAAGACGCGGACCAGTCAGGCGCCGCGCAGTCGCAGCTATCGGCCGCCAGCAGCAGCAGCCGGGTGGCGGACCTAGAGGCGCAGGTGGCGGCGCTGGCGGCGGAGAAGCGCCATGTCACGGATGATCTGAGCGCCGAGCGGCTCCGTGTCCTGGAGCTGCGGGTGGGCGGAGGGGTCGCACCTGTGTGTGTGTGTGTGTGTGTGTGTGTGTGTGTGTGGACCGCCCGTCCTCTGTGCTGGTGCCTGGGGACCGAAGGGAGGTAGGCTGTGGTATGGACGGAAAGTGCGACATGGTGCTGCCTCGCCGACAAATGTGTGCACATCGGTGCATCTCTTCTTCTCTTTTCGCCTTCTCACAGTCGGGTGCCGCGGTGTGTCCCATGTGCCCACGCGCTCTCTTTCGGGCCAGTACCGTAGGCGGCCAATGACGCAGCCGCGCAGGATGCTTCGGTGCTTCGGGAGCGCGCCTCGGGTCTGGAGGGGGAGCTGAGGCGGACCACCGAGCAGCTACACGCCTACAAGGTAAGCCAAGCCAGCCGCCCACCAAAGGCCTTTGACCGCATTTGATCAACCGGTTGGGGGACTTGAGTGGTAGATACGGTAGGGAGAGGCGAGATGTGCTCTCGCCTGCCCGCAGAATCAGTGGGTGTACAGTTCAGTTCCCCGGTCAATGCTCACTTGGCGAAACGACCAGCGTGTTGGCAGCGAGACCCTGAAGTTCTTGGCGCCTCCTTGCTGCCGCCCCGCCGCCCCCCGGCCCCCGCCCTGCTGCTGCCTCCTCCCCCAGTCCGAGCTGCACGCGGGGGCCGCCACCAGCAAGGCGCTGCAGGCCCAGCTGGCGGCGCTGCTGGAGCGGGTGGAGCAGGGCGCACAGCAGCTGGCGGCTGCAGAGGAGGCCGCCACTGCCGCGGAGCTGAGGGCCGAGGAGCTGGGGCAGCAGGTGACGGAGCTGAGGGGGCAGCTGGAGGCGGCGGCGGCGCGCACTGCGGAGGCGCAGGTGGGGTGGTCGAGCGGGTTGTTGTGCGTTGTGATACGGTAGCGGGGCTGAGACCCTCGGAACGGTGTTGTGGAGGCGCGGCACGGATTGTGTACCGTATCACATACACATGTTTTCGTGCAGCATTCTTTCTCTGCAGGCCGCTTTATCCGTCGTACCCTGTCTGTGCGCTCATGACCGATGTCTCGCGCACTCTTCTGTTTACCGCTGTTGCGCTGGACGCAGGCTGCTCGCAGCGCAACCGCCATCGAGCTCGCCGCCGCCGCCGCTCGTGTCCGGGACCTTGAGCAACAGATGGACCGACTGGCCGAGCAGCTGGAGAGGAACGAGGTACGGCGGATGGAGCGCTGGACGGAGGGAGTCGCTGTGCGTTGCATTTGCAGGGATGGCGCTACAGGTTGAGTTGGTGGAAGGAGTTTAGAAGTCGTGCTCAGTACTGCGCACGGGGCCCAGTGCGGACCGCAGGGGCAGACATAACCCAGAGAAAACAGTACGGGTGCGTGTGTTTGGTGCATACGGCCGCTGCTCACAAAGGGGCGCCTCTTGATTTCGCGTCTGCGCACCTGCGCCTGGTCTGCACGGAATGCATCTGTGTGCTTCAGGCTGAGCTGGAGGCCGAACGGAGCGCCCGGCACGAGGCTCGCGGCCAGCTGGATGAGCTGCAGGTGGGTGAGCGCAACCCACCATGCATGACGTGAAGATCGTAGTTGCGCCTAGGATGCAACCAAGCGAGCAGTTACAGGGAAACGTCGGACCGGAAATTTTCACAGCGAAGCCCATGGCGTTTGGGGGAGAGCTTGTGCATGTGACAAACATGTAGGTTGCAAGCGCCATTTGATGCCTGCTGATCTGCTTGCCTTGCTAGGGGTAGGCGAGAGGAACGACCGAGGCGCAACGACCCCGCTGCGCTGCACCCGGTCTCTCCCTGCACATCCGTGCCGCCATAGGACCTACACGCCAAGCTGGAAGCCACGGTCAAGAGCCTCAAGAGCAGCCAGGAAGTCACCGCCCGCGAGCTGATCGACAGGCAGGGGCAGATCCGGGAGCTGGAGAGCAGGGCTGAGAAGCAGCGCGAGAAGGCGCAACACTACAAGCAGGTACACACGCTGCGGTGGCCGCCATGACTGCTCGACTGGCTTCGTTGTACCGCCCATTACAGTTGTGTGCGCAGCTGCCCATCGCTGAGCTGTGTTTGCGATGATCAACAACGCACCGCAACGCATTTGGCCGCAGGAAGCTGAGCGCGCCACTTGCGAGGTGGCCTCCCAGCGCACGGAGCTGGATCAGGCCCGCGCTGCCGCCACCGCTGCCGACGCCCAGGTCGCCCAGCTCAGCACCATGATTGCCAACTACGAGGCCACACGCAAGGAGCTGGACATGAAGGTGCAGGTGCGTCGATACGGGCTACCTGATCACTGCTGGCTGCGAGGTGATGTCGAGGTGATGTCGGTGGCAAGACATTGGCGGGTCGTGCAAGGGGGCAGGAAGCGTCAAAGGCCCTGCCGCGTGCAAGCAATGCAGTGCACTGACCGGCAATGCACTGCGCCGGGCCGCCCCTGGGATTGGGTCTGTCCAATTCTGCGGAAACGGCCACATTCGCTGCGCTCTGTGCAGTGATCTTGGCTGCACGTTATGCGCAGCTCGCGGAAACTCGACTTCAGCATTGCGGCTACATGCTGCTGAGCGGGATGGGGGTCCTGCGTAGGCGGTCCTGAGTTCCCCGATCATGGCGCTGTTGAGGCCATTCAAACATCTCACCCCGCCCCCCGCGCCGTCTTGTTTGCCCGGCTGGTGTGGTGCAGGCTGCCGCTGCTCGGGAGGCGGAGCTGGTTCACGTGGCGGCCAGCTCCAAGACGGCGATCACCCGCATGGAGCACGACGCGCAGGCCACCCGGCGGGAGGTGGGCTGGCTGGGCGCAAAGCTAGGAGCAGGTAGCGAGGAGAGTAGCTTGTTGCTGGGCGATTTTCAGGGGGAGGCGCCGTGGTATGGCTTCTGGTTGTCCACTCTCAAGTAAGGTAGTCATATTCCCTTGCGGTCCTGCTCTCGGAGTAAGGAAAGAGCGCGCACCCTCTCGCGCCGCTATGGTAGCCTGGGCGTGCAGGAGGGTACGTCTACGAGTCCATGTCGGCCAACGTTTGCTTGAGCCTCAGGCCTTCCATGTATCGACGAATGTAGGGTTTCGCCCAGGATGAAAAGGGCACCGGTAGAGGCTAAACGTATGGGGTGGCTAGGCGTTGGCGAGGTGACTGTGCTGTGTCCCTGGCTTGTGCTGCTTGCGGTCGGCAACGGGTCGCAGATGGCCGAGAGCGGCATGCGTGCGGCACAGATGCAGCAGGAGAATGCCGACCTCAGGCGCAACGGGGAGATGCTCCAGGTGAGGGTGAGGGTGGGGGTGAGGCTCTCACCCGGAGGCGACTCGCCGGGAACCCTAAAAGCCCGAATTGACGGTTGCTGGAACGAACGGACCGGGAATGCCGAAGCTGGAAATTCAGGCATATGTCTTATATTGGATGCGGGCTGCCACGTTTGCCCAATGGAGTTGCCTGCCAAAACATATGCCCAAGCACGAGTGTGTTTTACGCTGGGCCCGTGGGCCGTATGAATCCTTAACGGGGAATAAAGTGAGGGGCACTGCCGTGTGCTTTGTTCGCAAGTGTTGTTGTTTTGGCGCGAGACCTGTTTGGCCTTCCCTAACCGAAGCATGATTCTGGCCCCGAACTGCTGGTGTGCTTCTGCGACTGCGACTTGGCGTTGCAGGTGGCCCTGGCCAAGGCGCGGGCGGACGCTGTGAAGTCATCTGGCCTGGAGGAGCAGGTGGCGCACTTGCAGGTACGTACCGGTACATGGAGGTGCTGGGCGCCGGGACGGAAACAAGCGCCATGCCAGTACTGGTTTTCAGCCGCTGTAAAGCCCGTAACGCTGACAACGAGCTACCCTCGCTGCCGACGTTTGTGTTGGGCACCCTGCAGGACGAGCTGGCCGTGGCTCAAGGTCTCCAAGAGCAGGTGGGGCGTGTGCCGGGTGCTGAATCTTGCAGCCGCTACCGCATTGTCAACGACGGTTCCCCGCGGTGGCAGTCGTTTTTCGTTGAGTACGTAGGGGCCTTGTCGCCAGCCTGGAGCCCGTGTGCCTGCCGCGTTAGCTGCATGTCGCGAGCCATGGCGGCCGTCAAGAGTGTAGCTAACAGATTAGCTGCGTTTGGCGATAATAACAGCGTTCCCCTGAGCGTGAACCAGCATTTGGTTATCAAGTTCTTTCGACCCGAAAACCGCGCATGCATGTCCTACTTTGCGTTCATCCCGATTACTCCAAAGTCCATTAACTCGGCCGGGTTGGTGCTCTGCTCCGGGCAGGTGGAGGTGCTGCGGCGTGAGGTGGCGCTGAGGGATCGCCAAGTGGCGGAGTTGGCGCGTGCGCTCGTGCGGGAACAGGGGGCGGTGGTTGCCACAGCGGAGGGAGAGCCGGGGTTCCCGCTGCCCGTGGGCGCCGGGGCTGGTGTGGCCGGAAGCTCCGCACCGAAGGCCGACGCCCCCCCGCCCAGGCAGGCGCGCGCCACCACAGCTAAAATCATCGCGCGCGTACATGGATGGATGTCAGCATCTCGTTTCGCCGGCGGACCCAGGGCCGGTGCAGGCCCCGGCGGCCGAGGTTGTGTCGAAAGTCGACGAGGAGGCGCCGCCGGAGGCGCGCGCACACCCGCGCAAGGCGAAAGGGGAAGTTGCAGCGCGCTGGGAGCGATAGCTGTGCGAGATGGAGGAGGTGGGGTCGGCCGGGTTGATAATGAGGGTTCGTTTCGAATCTGGGGCTGGTTACGGCGGTTCCTGAAATGGACTTTCAACCCTTACCTCCGACAGCTCTGCGTGACGTGGGCGAACGCGCGATTACATTTTTGTAAAAAAAACATGCATTTGCTCGCTTCTGGCTTTCGTATAGCTTGCGAATTGTTCGCTCAATGTGTATGTCGTAAGCTCCACTCCGCAATGCAGCACGAAGGAGCACGCGCCGCCGCTGCAACCCCTTGGGGATGGGCCCCCAGAAGGCCATTCCGCGCCCGGGCCTCGCCTCAAAACAGGCGCTACCAATGTTCCAAAAGCAACGTGTCTAGGCGTTATACCATTTCTGCGGAGTAACCAGCATGTGCGGTCGAAATTATAGATATATGCTCCAAGCCGTTGCCCGCGACCCTGGCAACCTCCACGATTCCCGACGTCAACGACCACAGCACCGCACCAACCCGCATCAATAGCATTTGCCAATGTCCATCGGTAACCATGATCTCGCGTCCGCGGAGTCATTGACAGCACTCATATCCCGGGATCGCGCCACCCCATCCTTCCATCCGTAAGCGT
The DNA here is from genome assembly GCA_030267565.1 of Pleodorina starrii. Lineage (NCBI taxonomy): Eukaryota > Viridiplantae > Chlorophyta > Chlorophyceae > Chlamydomonadales > Volvocaceae > Pleodorina > Pleodorina starrii. Next base: position 3,022,631 of record BRXU01000014.1, read on the forward strand.
GCTCTCTGCGTGCGGTTTCGTACTACAGGTACTACTCAGGTACAGGTTCGAGGATTGTTTTGCATGACCTTGTGACCCAACCCAAACAATAGATATACCGGTATATATATCGACGTCTCGCTGTTGTTGCGCGAACCTGCCTTGGCATAACTCTCGAAGAAGGGTTCAGGGTTCAGGGCAGCGTGGCATACAGCGGAGCGCGTCGTTGCAAGGTTTAGGTACAGGCTAAGCTAACAGAGGCATACCGCATAATTTTGCGTGAACCTTGCACACCACTGATGAATACTCTGCAGTTGCTCGAAGGTAGGTCAGGTCTTAGGCGGTTGACATAAGGCCCACCAGCCCGCTTAGGCAAAATCGACAAGAGTAAGCGTCAATGAAATCATCAAATCAGTATTATTTCATCTCATTATATAGAGATCTAACTGTCCAAAATGACCAGAAGTCACGATCAGACGTTAGCTGCCTAGGGTAGCTCCCTTTAGGTAAGTTCACCTCGCGGCGCGAGGCTTCAGCTTTAGGGGATGCATAACATGTGCATGAGACTTACGTTGGTCTACTGCATGGCATCTTGCCATGTGGCTCTGCGGCTCCTCGGCTCTCCGTGCTCTCGGGAGGTTTCTCCGTCATTCTCTGTCCAATCGCCGTCCCTCGATCAACCCGCGCATGGCATTATCTCGATGGCACCACCAACCCTGCCTTGACTGAGGGCGCGGCCCTTGGTTCTGGTACCCCACAGGGCGCTCGTCCCACATTCACGAACAGCGGTCACCTGAGCGGGCGCAAGAGGCGTCAAGCTAGCACACCGCGCAACCGCTCTTCAGCGGCTGCGCCCGCACCCCAATAGGGTGCGCTTGGGCCGGCAAGCTTCAGGTTAATCCGCTGCTGCCTATACGTGGGATTGAGCACGTGCCGACGGAGCTTGTGTGCATTGCCTGTGGCTGCTCCGGCCGACCACGGCAGTCCCTGCTGCGGCCGCTCACGGAGCAGTTGTACTCTTTGGGTCTTTTGGGGGTGATGCGCTTGCTTGTTCGTGAGAATACATTGGGTCGGTTTAGTCGTTGCCGCACAGTGCTACTGCCACAAGTGCAGATCTGGTTGACTCGGCTGTTACTGCTTGCTGGTGCTGCCGCAGAGGCGTGATGCAGGCGCCAGAAAGGGATGGGCGACTGGCCCTCCAGAAGCGCTGCAACGGCTGGGTGCCGGAGCTCCCCCGCCCGCGGCAGTGCTTCCGTCCAGTCAGCTGCCAGCACCACAACAACATCCCAGGCCACCCGCTTTGGCAGCTGTTGGTAACGGAAAACGACCTGGCGGCGTTGGAGGCCGCACTGCTGACCGGCGGCGCACCGCTGCTTCACAACCTGACGAGCCGGGCGGCGCACCCAATCTGGCAGCTGGGCCCCCAGCACCCTATCTGGCAGTGGACCCAGGAGGACCTGGAGCAGATGGAGGCCTGGCAGGTGGCTCTGCCTCACCAAGGGCCCGCCGCCGAGGGCCGCGTCAGCAGCGGATTGCAGGGGTGCCAGCTTAACAATTGGGCGGGCCCGCAGCGCAATGACGAGGAGCTGCAGGGAGCCGCTCTGCTGCCGCGGCAGCAGCAGTCGAGGCGAGAAGAGGACGATTTGGAGGACGGTATGGAGGATGGTATGGAGGATGAGGGGATGCTGATGCAGGCGCTGCGGCAGGAGCCCAGTGAGGAGGATCTGGCGAGGGATGGCGTGGCACGTTGGCAGCGGCAGCAGCGGGAGGTACTGCAGCTGCAGGCCCGCAACCAGGAGCTGGAGCGGCAGTTGGCGGCGGAGCGGCATCGCAATGCGGTGTTGGAGAGGGAGGTGGGTGAGGAACGGCACCACACCGCGGAGCTGCTGCGGACGGAGGCGACCCTCCGCTGCGATGATTTACCAGATTTACTGGGCCTGCAGCAGCAGCAGCAGCGCCAGCAGCAGCAGCTTGACCCACCACCACCGGGTGACCAGCAGCCGCCACTGCAGCACCCGGCGACAGCGACTGCTGCAGAGCTTGCAGTAAGCAAGCACGGCCGCACGCTTCCTGAGGTGGGTGGCAAATGCATGCGCGTGCAAGCGCGTTGCGTTGCGTAAAGGCCCATCCTTCCGTCCCTCCGTCGGAAATCGTTGAACACTTGCGCAAGAGTGGCACCCCTCTGGTCCCCGATAGCATCAATAATATTTGACAAATGGGTTACCTCTGAATCCCAACAGCTCCCTTCAGGCCGACGCAACTCCCTGCCTGCAATATGCTTGGCGGCATAAGCCAAGGTCCCGCCGTCCCAGGGCCCCTCTGGTGCCAACCTTCCCCTATCTATACCTCACCGTTCCCTGGGCAGGTGGTGAAAGGACAAGGCGATGAACCGGAGTATTCGGATTTCGCCTTTACACTTGAAAGCAAACGTGAGGAGGAACGCATGTCTGGTGACCCTGACTACTGGTATCTGTTGCTTGGTGCAGCATGAGTGGCGTGAGGGATGGAGCGGATTGGCATCCAGCTAGTAATAATATGGCTGTGGGGCATAACTAGCGGGCGCTCTGTTTATTAGACAAGCAATCAGACATGCCTGCTGCTGTCCCCTCTGATCGTGTGTGATTGGCCGCCCTCGACAGGATCCGAGCCAGGCGCAGGTGTTGCTGGAGCTGAGGCTGTCACTAACGCCGTTGCTGATGCTATCGCTGGCAATGCCGGGGTTGATGCCGACAACAGTAGTACAGCTGCAGCTGTGAGCACACCGACCAAGCCGCAATGGCAACTGCCGCTTGCGGCGGATGGCGGTGCTGCCTCGCCGGGGACGCCTCTCCAGCACCCCCTAGCTGGCGGGTAAGAAGCTTGTGCCTTCAGGCAAAACGTGTTCCAAACCAAACGTATTGTGCGCTGCGTACCCCCACAAACGTGTCGCTTTCAACTACGGCAACCGTTCACTGTGTGGTGTAAATTTACGCCCACAGCATTGCGAAATGCGGATACCGTACCTGCCGTTACAGCAGGTGGCGGTGTCTCCTTCGCTTCGGTAGCCTCTCCCTTATCACCGGCGGCCTCACGCCAAAAGTGGTCTAGCGGAAGCCGCCTTCGCTGTGATGCATTCCGTTTGCGCAATGCACGTAGGGTGCGGCCGCAGGACAGCACCATCGAACGTGAGGGCGACGGTCCCCTGCTGCTGTCCACCAACACCGTTCGTTCGCCTGCTGCTGCTGGCGGCCATCCGGAGCAGCAGCGGCCGCATCAACGGGAAGACGTGGCACAACCGGCAGTCACGGGCTGTGGGACAGCAGGAGTAACAGCTGCCACTCTGGCGAGCTTGCAACTGGAGCTAGAGGGGGCGCGGGAGGAGGCCCGGCAAGCGCGGAAAGCAGTGGAGGCTGCGGCGCTGGAGAGGGAGGGGCTGCTCCGGAACCTGAAGGAGGCGCAGGAGCGGGCGCGTGACGCGTGGGCGGAAGGGGCGCAGACAGCGAGGTTCCTGATTGCGGACCTGCGGCACCAGCTGTCCGACGCCAAGCAGCAGCCAGCGCAGCATTCGCGTGACCAGGCAGACGCGGCTGCAGAGGAGGTCAGGCATCTGCAGGCCCGGCTGGCGGCGGCGGAGCGGCGAGAGAGGGACGCCCGGGCCGAGATGGACGCAGCAGTGCAAGAGAACGGACGACTGCGCCGACAGCTTGGAGAGGCGCAGCTGCACAACGATGCTGCCGCCGCCACCACCAAACCTGATGATGCTGCCACCATCACTGCTTTTCCTGCTGCCGTTCCCACGGCTGCCACGACCGCATCCACCGACTCTGGCGGCCTTTCGTCTCTGCTGGGGTCGGTGCATGCGCAGATTTGCTCTCTGGCCTCCAGGGCAGCCACTCAGGCCCTGCTCAACCTGGAGGCGATCCCCGAGAGGAGGAGACCTGCGCGGGCCGCAGAGCCAGCAGCTCAGGCAGCGCGCGCCTCCCAGGTGGCAGTGGATGCGGTGGCGGTGGTAACACGGGTGGCCTCAGATGAGGCTGGGGACGAGGCCTGGGATGAGGTCGAGCGGCTGCGGATGGAGCTGCGGGAGGCGCGGTGCACAGTGGCGGCGATGGCGGATCAGGTGGCCCGGCTGCAGGGGAGTCTGGAGGCGGCGGTGACGGCCACTGCGGACGCGCGCTCTGCGACAGATGACTCGAGGCGAGCGGCGCTGGCGGGCTGGGCCGCCTCCCAGGAGGCGCTGGACCTGGTGCGAGCTCTGCCGGGCGAGTATGACAGGCTGGCGCGGCTGCAGGAGCAACTGACGGCAGCTCGGCGGGACGTTGCGGCGGCGCAGGCGGTCCGCTCAGCGGCAGTGGCGGCGGCGGCGGCGGCCGCTGGGGTGCGGTTGCCATCCCTGGGGGCCACGGACGACGACGAGGAGGCTGCGAGTTACACGGGGAGTTCCACCGTGTCGGCGGGCGAGGTGCGTGTTGCGATGCCGTTGATCCAGTTGTGCAGTCATGCTCCAACCGACTTGTGCGACCTGCTGCAATTGCATGGCCCTGGATGATGTCATCTTTTACTGCTCTGCCGCTACGTGACCGCTGTCGCCATGCAGGCAGCTGCGTCGTGGGAGGAGGTCCACCACCGGCCCGCCGGCCCGACCGCCCGGCCCCCATCGTCCGCTGTGCGCCGGCAGCAGATCGCCGCTCCGTCCGGAGTGCAGCCGCCGGCCGGCCACGTGCAGCAGAACGACACTGCCTTAGCGGCGGCGGAGAGCGCACCGTACACGCACATATCTGTTCAGGCCTACAGGTATGGCTCTGCACGGAACGCCACCATTACAGCTCATTTCGAGGTCTCTGCTTAGCATGGAGGCAGGGTGCGTCCTCTGGGCTGCCCAGTTAGCGTTACGGTCAGGATTATACGGCCGATGTATTGTGTAAATCCACTGCGGTTGGTTGGACGCGAAGGCGATCCAATCTGTGAAGGGTGTTTGTAGTGGTGGTGGGGCGGGGGGTCACATGCACCGACCATGTCAGCGTGTTTGGATTGCCCACGGTGCGAAGCAACCGTCCGAAGAGAAACTTGTGATAATAGGCGCCGCGCGTGTTCAGCAGGAGAGAACGTTTTGGTGTAGGGCCAAGATAGAATTGGTGTCTTGGCCGGCAGACAGGCTGGCTGCTTGTTCCAACGTTGCGCATAGTGTTTCTAGTAGATGGTAGTGTCATCCATGATGCTGATACGTGCACACATCGCTAGTAAGTTACAGTTCTGCATAGCAAGTGCGGCGGCGTTCGTAAACCCTTTGGGGCCATGGACGGTCGGTCGTTTGGTAACAACGACACGCTACACCACGCATTTTCGCCGCTTGACAGCCTATATAAGCCTTTGCGCTTCAGCGCCGTGTGCCTAGCGGCTACTGCACAGCACGCCGTCCTGTTTATTAGCTAGATTACTGCACCGCACCAATCTGCATCGGGAGGAAGCTAGTTAGTTCCCTGGATAGTCAGGGATTGGTGTACATCAGGCTTCGCGGTACGGTACCCAGAGCAATCACGCTCGATGCATGTGAACTGATGGAGCAGGCGCGGTGGGGCACTTGTCCCTTCGGGTAGTTTGGGCCAAGGTACGGCAGGCGAGCGCCAGCCAGCTTGTGGCTCGGCGCCACAAGCCGCCGAGCCATAAGCTCGGCGCCATTACTAAGTGTTCCTGGATGGGAACTTGCCTCAGTCGGTACACTCAGTGCGTGCGTAGCAGTGTGTGCATTGGCGGGGTCTTATAATGTATCATGTATGCCTTTAGCGGGGGCACCTTATCAGGGAGATGCATTAAATCAGAGCCAGACACCATGTCGGGCCCTGCACGGGCAGGAGAGAGCTGTGAAGTCTCCATCCTTGCCATTTGTCTTTTTATGATCTCCAACGCGTGCCGTACCGTGGCGGTGCCGGCAGCCTCTGTTGTGTTGGGCGGAGCTGCAATACCGCCGAGGACTGGCGACGTGGCACGTTGTTCAATGATTGATGATTGTTGACCGGTTTTAAACTCGGCGACTCGAATCTCCCGAGTTGCCGACCTGGGGCCCGACCTGGCTCGTGACAACTACTGCCCCCGTCAACTGCCGCCGTACCGGCAGCAGCAAACAACCCTTAGCTATTGGAATCGTTTGTTTATGCAAGACGGAGCACTTAATGAAGCTTGAAACATAGTTTACAGATCTGGGACCCGCTAACAGGCCATAAAGCGAGGAGCTGTGAGATGGCGATAGGGTCTTCGCAGGAGGATTTCGCCGGACGACGAAGCGGGCCAGACGAGCCGCTGCTGAGCAATGGCACGGGTCTCTTCGAGCTGAGGAATCGACCTCGCCGCAACGTGCCATGGCTGGTTGCCTACCTCGTGGTTCTTGCGACGGCTTTGGGAGGTGGCGTCTTCGCTTTTCTGCACAGGTAATTGCATGGGTTTCGACGAAAATGTTTTTGTAACATGCAGTCAAATGTTGTTGCGATGCTTTGGGGAGCTTCCGTGCTCGTCATCCGTTAACCCGCGGCTTGTGCGCCGAAAGCTGACTGGTTGGCGTTGTTACCGACGTGTGCACGTTGCGAAGTGCGTGGACATTAAGTTCAGTGCGGGCTCACAAAGGTTCAGTGCGGGCTCACAAAGGTTCAGTGCGGGCTCACAAAAGTTGCACGTGCAACGTTGGCGTGACAGCGAGCAAGCCCTGATTGTAATTCAGCCTGCTGAGTGGCAGCCTTGGATTGGTATAGTTAGGGCCTATCAGTATTCATGGCACGTGACCAGTTTGGGACCTGTTTCCACGCTCTTCGACTGCTATCGAGGCTTGCCGTCGATGTGCCAACTGTCACCCGTTTTCCCTTTGTTGCCTCGCTGTATTACATGAAATGCTCACACTCCAGCCCTGATCTCTCTCGCTTTTTCATCGTTTCTCGCCTTGCCTATCGCTCCGCAACCCAACCAGGAACACCCGCTATGCCGACCTGACCTCACATGGCCTTGGCGACCCGACGCTGTGCCCCATCACCGCGACCACCCACTCGGCCCGGCGGCTTCTGCAGCAGGGCCCTGATGCGCCGACGCCCTTTGACCTGGACCTCTTCATGCGGGCCGCCGGGGCCTGGGTGGGCGCCAGCGTGGGAGGTGTGTGGGCCATAGGCACGGGTTAAAAGATTCGGTATTGGGGAATAGTCGGGTGTTGGGCATCTGGCTTCGCTGGTGGACTGCTCGTTGCATCATGCGGCTTGCGGGCAGCGGGGGGATGGGAAAATATCGGTTTTGGGCTGCAAGACAGGTTGCACTGAGCGTGGAGAGATAATAAGAGGGGGCCAAAGATGAAGGGTTAACAGGCGGGGAAGCGAAGTTGACCGGCGCTGTCCTGCGCGTGGGCGGAGCTGCTTGGGCGCATAGTGCGGACTAAGGGCGCATAGTGACCTACGTCGTGTTTTGCCTGACATACGAGTCATTGGCGTTTCTCTGCATCAAGGGAGTCTGCTCTTCTTCACGTCCCTTACCCCATGGGATCAGCGTATACCTTTGGCAGCTTCCCCCGCGCATACCACCTCCCTGCTCTCACCACCGCAATTTGCAGTCTGCCTCCCCGCCTTGCCTGCTGCTTCGTCGCAACCGATTTAGACCCCGCCATCTCGATGCCCTGCTGCCGCCCCCCTGTCCAACCTCTCCTGCCCCCCTACCTCTGGTTCTCCTCAGGCGCCATCCTGGTGGGCCTGCTGTTCATCTGGCTGGTGCGGGTCAGCCCCGCGGGGCTGGTGGCGGTGGCACTGGCGCTGCAGGTGGGGGCACTGTGTGTGTATGCGCACCCGCTGTTGGGGGCTGGCGGGTAACCACCGACTGCGCCTTAGTTGGCCACGTGCCAACACACCTGATCGCGTATTGGGTGCAAGTTTGTCGCGTATTGGGTGCAAGTTTGGATGCGTTCCGCTTGTCTTGCGCCTGGACTGGCACCCGCGTGCCTGCCCACCTGCAGCTCCGCCTGCCCGCCCGCCGGCCTTGCTGCGCTCCTGAGTGCTCGCCTGCCTGTCTGCTTGTTGAGCGCCTCCAACCTCATTCGACTGGTTCCTGACCGGCGCTGGATCCTTGGGTAGTCCTGAACTGCTGCGTGCATGGTAGCCGGCTAGCTTGCTAGAAGGCCCTCCCTCACACCATCGAATAGACGGAAGGCGCAAGTAGGCCTGCAGCACTGCAACCGCGTTGGCCCGCCCCACTCTTCCCGCCACCACCGGCAGTGATGGAGTGAATCCCCGAACTTTTGTTTTGCTAGTCGGTGCACGTCCGCACGTACCCCCATATCCCACATTCCCAGACCGCCCAGCTCATGGGGGTCCCGGCTAAGCCATCGACCTCACCCGTCCACCCCCCCCCCCAGGTGGCCGTGCCCGCCTCTATGGGCGTCGTGGCTCTGACCCAGCGCGTGTGGGCGGCTGGGGCCGTGCTGCTGGCTCTGGCGGGGCTGATGGTGCTGCTGTTTATGTTGTGGAAGCCGCAGGTGGGCAAATGGGGAGGACACGGGGCCCCGGGGCCCCGGGGGCAGGGATGGGGGACGGGTACTGAGGGCGGGGTGGTTCGCTTCCAGGGGCATGTCGCTTTGAATTAAGCGCGTGTGCTGTTTTCGGCAGGCGCCCTCTCGAAATGTGCTGCCATGCCACCCTAAGGCCGCGCTGCACTTTCCCACGTGCCTGCGCCTATTATATCCCAGGCCGTTTCTCCCAGACTGCTTCTCCCAAACCCTAAACCCTGCCCCTTCCCACCCTCCCCTTCCCCCACCCTCTAGATTGAGCTGGTGACCCGGCTTCTGGGCCTGGCTGGTCGTGGCCTGTCCGCCAACCCCGGCCTTGTGCCCCTGGCCCTGGGCCTGCAGCTGGGTCTGGTGGGGTTGCTGGAGCTGCCGCTGCTGATGGCGGCCATTGCGGCGGCCATGAATGGCACCCTGGTCTACAACACCGACCGGGTGGACCGCGGCAGCGCCACCGCAGCGGAGCAGTGCCTGGACGCGGATGGTGGGCAGGTGCCCTGCTGCGAGTGGCAGGTGGGCGTGAGAAAGGGCGGGGAAAAGGGGAATCTGGGGGTTGATCCGGTCCTCACATGTCGGTCCTCAATAAATATAATCGCTTCCTGGAACCACCGCGCGCACACACACACAACGGCTATGGAAGCCCCCGTAACCTGCACCACTGTGCCCTGGCCTTTTTGTTACCCCCCTCTCCCCCCCCCGGACTGGTCCCTCCGCTCGGCCCGCAGACGGAGCCCTGGGTTCCAGCCTACCTGGCATTCGCCTTCGTGGCCATGACCTGGAGCCTCTTCCTGGCCTTCCAGATCAAAATGTTCACTGTCGCGGGAGCAACCGCGCAGTGGTACTTCCAGTCCGCGTCGGCTTCGGCTGCGTCCGGCAGCGGCAGCGGCGGCGGCGGCACTGGCCGCTACCGCAGCCGCACGCTGACGTCCCTCCGCTTCGCCGTGGGCCCGTCCCTGGGGTCTCTGTGTCTGGGCAGTGCGGTGCTGACACTGGTATCTATGGTCCGTCAGGTGGGTGGGTTGCCTACCCGCCGAGGAGGGCGCGGCGGGGGAAGGACGGAATGGCCGGGCGGCGGAGTGGGAAGCAGGGAAAGAGGAAGGCGAGGGCTCTGGGGCTGGGTCTCAGGAGCGGGTACTGGGCTGTTCGTCTGGGGGATGCTCGCCGTTGTAACGTGTCGGGGAACCCCGGGTGCAGAGACCCAGTCTTGCTTGGAACCCTTCCATACCCAGGACGAGTTCCAGACACCCTGACCTGCTGCAAGCTGGCCCCATATTACGTTTCCGCGCTTTCTCTCCTCTCGCTGTGTGCTCGGCTCGGCTCGCTCCCACTTTCCGCAATTTCTCCCGCTCTGCCCCCCCCCCTGCTCCCTAATCCTGCTTCAGGCCATGGAAAAGGCCCGGCGCGAGCACGGCCAGAACCTGATTGCCGCCTGCGCCGCCGCGTGCCTGTCCCTGCTGCTGGCGCTGGTGGAGTTTGTGACTCGGTTCGCCACCGTGCGTGCGGCCATCACGGGGGAGGCCTTCATGGATGCGGGTCGGAACGTGGTGGCGCTGCTCACCAGGAACGCAATGGACGCGTTCGGCGTGTGGTGAGTACGGGGCACCGGGTGTCGAGGAGGAGAGCGAGGGCGGGGCATAAGGGCCCGGAGTGCATGGGCAGGGGATGTGGCACGGGCTTTGGGGGCTGACCGAGGTGGGACCGGGGGCTGTGACGGGCCGGGGAGGAACGGCGGAAGAAGGGCACGGATGGCTGACTGTTTGCCGCGCACCCGCAAGGGCCGGTAATCTGTCACAGACGGCGCAGGCGACTTCTGTTCCGCTCTGTCAAAACCCTAAACCCGAACTCTTTGCCTCCCCTCCTCGGATTCACAAGTATGTCCCCCTTCGTCCCTCTCCCCGCCCCGCCCCGGCCCCCCACTGCTGTTTGAACCCCACCCGCCTGCCTTCCACAGGTGGCTGCCCCCTATGATCCTTCAGTCCTGCTCCTTCCTTCTGGCGCTGTCCTGGTCGGTGACTGTGTTCCTGTCCAGTTACGCCACCACGTGGAGCCACCAGGCAGCCGCATCGGCCCAGCAGGCAACCGCCTCCGCCGCCATCACCGCTGTCGTGGGCTTCCTGGCTGCCTGGGCGGTCCTGGGATTCCTGGCGTCGCTGCTGCTCAACGTCATCGACTCGCTGTTCGTCTGCTTTGCAATGGACAGGGACATCGGACAGGTGGGCGGCCGGGATTAGGGGAGGGCGGGCACCAGGCAGGGGCAGGGCGCGGCGTGGCGCGGTGTGGCGAGGCGGGGATCGAGGGTTTGGTGAGGGGATTGTGCAGTCGACAGTGCGATGAATGCGATGCGTGTTGGGTATTTGGGGAACTGGGTCTGGTGCTGTGGAAGGATGAGCCATGTGGCCGCGCACATCAGCGGTAGCGGCGCCGGCAGCGGCCTTTCGGGCGGCGGCTTTGTGACGCGCTGTAGTGCAGTGCAGCAGCCCCCTCGAGGGTGACAGCGGCAGCACAGGCAGCCGCGTTCGTGGTGTTCCGAGGGGCCTCATGATCAACACACCAGGAGCCAGCAGCGCTGTTAAGGCTCCGGCGCTCCTCTTCCGCCAGCTTCACAAACGGTGTTGCGTTCCCTGTGTTCCCCAGTCTCGTCTGTTTGCCTGTTAGCTTGCCTGATTTTGGACTGACCTACCTTCCCCCCCCTCTGCCGTATACCTCTCTCCCCTTCGCCCGCCCCGCAGGTTTCCTCCCTGGATGTTCACACCGTCATGTCCAAGCTGCCCACCGTGGGGGCGGTGGTGCAGCAGCCCGACGGAGGACTGGTCTACGGCGCCCCCCAGGAGCAGCGGGGCCTGCTCCGAGGCTCCGAATCACGGGTGTGAGGGCTCAAGAGGGGCAACCCACGAGTGTGGAAGAGGCCTCGGCCTTCAGGGCCGCAGGCGACCGCCTTTGCATGGCCAGGTCGTAACGGACCCTCATTGACAGCCGGCGAGCTCAGGGGGCGTCGTCTGGCAACCAGATGGGGCATGGTTGTTGATGAGTAGGCATTGCAGCAGCAGGAGGGCGGCAGAAAGCAGCGAAGTGAACGGAGAGGTCACAGCGCTGCAAAAGGCGCTGTCACCCCTCAGTTCTCACCATTAACACATTAACCCGCCAATGCAATTCGCAAGTTGGTTGGGCGCGCGGGTGGTGTCCGTGTGCCTTCTGATGAAAAGGCTTGGCTGCCAAGTTGTACAATCAACATGTTAGCGGCAGGCCTGGTTTGCCGTTCACGTCAGAGCCGAGTTGGTGCCTTAGACGAGGAATGGCAAGCCCACTCATAAAGGTTGCTTGCCGAGTGGAGATTCGTGTGGGCCGCCCGCAACCTTTGCTCCTCTGATGAGCAGGGGGCAGGGGGCAGACATGCACGCAGGGTTATCGGGTTTCGGCCGACAGCGCCGTCAATCGACGGATCAGCTGTCGAACGCGTATTTTTAAGGTCCTGTGCGTACATACGCACACCCTGCAAGAAGGAACACCGCCTCGGTATGGAGTATCATCGGCCCATCACCGCATTGGTTTTATCAGGCCGCTCGTTCACAGTGGTGCGCTTTGGAGAACTGCTACATTGTCGCTGTCGCGCAGCTGCCTTCCACCTTTGTTGTCTCATTGGCCTTGCTTGTTGATGTTGCAAAACGCGTGCAACTGTTGCCTGGCTACGTGCCGTCACCGTAGGTGGTTGTTTCACCCTACGCAGCTTTCTGTAATGGTTTGCGAGGATACTAATGACCTGATCATCAGGCAGGTGGATCCTGGCCGAACCCGCTCACGACGGCCGGTGCTCTATCGACCGAAAGCACCATTTTGTGTAGACCCGTGGGCCTGAACACAGGGTTATAGTCCGCCACGAGAGCCTATCTTGGTATACTAAAACTTCACATCACCTTTGCGTCTTCTGTTCGCGGCACGCTTTGGCACTTCGAAAATACCGGAAATACCGTTACCGGAATGAAGGTGTTCGGACTCGTACATGTTTTTTTTCAGCAAGTCCGTTGGAGGCGCCTGGCTCCGCTTAGCGTACGAAGTCGTTGCCTGGATCCGCGGACGCTGAAACTTCGCCTGCAGAGCAAACCAATTATGGCCATATCATTCTATGTGCTAGCTGAACACGAAAGTGCCCGGGATCCTGCCCGCGGTCGAGGTTGGTGGCAATTGCCGAGGTGACCGCCCAAGCCTCACTTCCTTGAAGTAACTCTTCTGGGTAACAACCCTGACAGTACGTATATACCATTAGAACTGAAATGGCCACAAGCTGAGGCCCCGGAAACTTAGGAGGTCGAAGACGAGGGCATTAGAAGCTATGTACATGTCTGTAGAGCCGCTGAACAGTGGCCTTTACTTACTTAATAATGAATAAGTGAATTAATAGCAACAGCTGTAGACGGGGCCTGATCCTGAAGGGCGCCGGTGTAAAGCACATCCTCAACACGGAACGAAGGACCCAGTCATCAAAAGGTTTACAGGATCGTCCAGGATAAACTTTCAGGTCGCCAGTCGCAAGTGGCGCTGCAGCAGCCCCGGAAAACTGGGCATCGCAATGAAAGTCGCGGCTGTTGGCGGCGCCGGCAGCGCCGGTGCTCAGGCGCCCGGGCGGGGTCTCGGCGGTGCCGGCAGCAGCAGCGGCGTCGCGGCTGTTGGCGGCGCCGGCAGCGCCGGTGCTCAGGCGCCCGGGCGGGGTCTCGGCGGTGCCGGCAGCAGCAGCGGCGTCGCGGCTGTTGGCGGCGCCGGCAGCACCGGTGCTCAGGCGCCCGGGCGGGGTCTCGGCGGTGCCGGCAGCAGCAGCGGCGTCGCGGCTGTTGGCGGCGCCGGCAGCGCCGGTGCTCAGGCGCCCGGGTGGGGTCTCGACGGTGCCGGCAGCAGCAGCGGCGTCGCGGCTGTTGGCGGCGCCGGCAGCGCCGGTGCTCAGGCGCCCGGGCGGGGTCTCGGCAGTGCCGGCAGCAGCAGCGGCGTCGCGGCTATCGGCGGCGCCGGCAGCGCCGGTGCTCAGGCGCCCGGGCGGGGTCTCGGCGGTGCCGGCAGCAGCAGCAGCGTCGCGGCTGTCGGCGGCGCCGGCAGCGCCGGTGCTCAGGCGGTATGGTCAATACAGTCAAACCAGGGCTGTGGGGTGATGGGGAGCCAACAGCGGGGAGGGACGGGTAGGCATTAGAGCACGGGCGCCTAACGCGTGACTCATACACGGGGCGCTCGGCGGTACTCCCCCGGGAGTATGCAGGTTCAATTCCTGCCGTCCTGTTGCTATCGTTATCCCCAGATACGGCGGCGTGCCTGCGGGCGGCGGCGCGCCCTACGGTTCCTCAGCTGGCGGTTGCGCCGTCGCGGCGGTGTGGGGTACCGCCACGGAGGACACCGGAAAGGCCGCCACCGTTCCGCGTCGCTTCGTTGACGTCCGGACCCTGGTCAGAGGCCAACGTGATGGGAGAGATGCGTGAAGCTTTCCGGCAGCGGCAGCGACCTGACGCGCCAGCCGACATGGGCACATTAGTAACCGCGCATTTAGGCGAACCCTGGCAGGGGCCGGTCGGAGCAGCGGATTCGCCTGCAGTACGCCACGAGTGGGGCCTGCACCCGGGGGCCCCGAGGGTGCAAGTTTGCCCACCCCGTGCCGGGGCTGCTGGGGCACATGCTGGCGGGCCTGCCACCGGGTTGAGGGGGTGCGTAGGGGTCATTGGCAGGCCGAGAGCGGTGGGAAAGCAGGCAGGCAGGGAAAGGGGACGGGTCGAGAGGTCGCGCACTTTGTGCGGGTGGCGTCTGATGGCTCGCGCGCCACCGGGGTGCCCGTGGACAGGCATCTGAGACGGAGACGGAGGGGATGCTTGAAGGGGCGGGGGACGCGGGATCGGCCGAGCTGGGGCCGGGGACGGAGCCGAGGGCGGTTGGACGCATGTGGTACCCGGGATTAGATCAGCCACCGTTGGACGCGGCATGGGACCCGGACCCAGCAGTTGACGGCGCGTGGGGCGCGGAAGGAGACATTACGAATTTGCCGCAAGACCCGCTACTCCCAGTACGCCCGCGCCAGTTGAACCGCCCTGTAATAAACCCAGCTCCCGGCCCCGCGCCCCAGCCCCTGGCGTACGGCGGCACCTCACTGCCGTTCGACCAGATGCGCGAAACAGTAGGCCAGCTGCGCACGCCGCGCCCGCCTGACCACGTTGATCTCCAGGCAACGTAAAAAGAGTTTACAGCGTACGCCCGACAAGGGCTCCCCGACCCCGACCACTTCCAGTCGGGTCTCCTCCAGCAGCGGGCCCCGGCACTCGCGTAATACTTCCGGCTCACCCAGGGGAATCGGCAGCAGACGGGGATTGATGCGTGGGATGACGCAAACCAACGAACGGGCAGTACGGTATAAGTGCGCCCCATTTTTTATATATGCCGCGAAAGGAAACCGAAGATAAAGCGAACCGGAAGCCAATATCGCCCCCAAGTGCGCCCCCTCGCCTTCCTTTATCTCTTCAGAGCAGCTCGAGGGCGTGTCACGCAGTCGCAGTCGCAGGGGACGTGACCAAGCGAGCTGCCTCAGAGGTGGCGCTCGACCGGGGGGGCTGCTGCAGCTGCCGCCTGAGGGTTGGATGACGCCCATGTGGGCAGCGGTCGGGGCGATGTACGCCGCCCGGTCCGGAGCAACGATGCGGACCGGTCCTGCTCACAGCGTGCGGGTGCCGATACCGCCGCACGGAAGCCGGACGGTGCGCGATCCGCTGTTCTTCTCCCCAAGCGGATCAGGGAAGGACTGCGGATCGCATATCGCGGACACACGGGGGTGGAGAAGCGATGCGTGCGTGCAGCGCCGGGGATGCGCCCCCGAGGAAGCGGTGCCACGTTACAACACGACACGAGGGTCACTCAGCTGCCGGTACCCCCATAACTCCAGTCAGCCGCCGCACGCATTATGCGGAAACCCAAACCTGGACCCCAGCCAAGCTTGAACCCAGACCTCCAGACTTACAGCTCCGGTCCTGCAACGTAGCCATGACGCGCGAGCCGCACCGCGTCACGTGAGGCAATCCGTTCGCGGACGGACCCATCCCACACGGCGCTCCCCATCAGCACCACAACACCGGCGAAGCCATCACCCCAACCCAACCCATCACACACACCATTCGCCCGACCCTTGCTGCGGCGTCCCATGACCCCGACTCCGGCCCGGATCCTGGACCTGATCCTTGGGGGGCCTGGTTCCCGGCACCCAACCGCACAGGGCCTCAGCAGCACCCGCAACGCCCACCAGCCCGCCGAGGACTCGACCAGCGGCACTGCCCACCACCGACGTACGCCCCTTCTCGCTCCTAAGCCCTTCGGGAACCAGTCTCCCCTTGGCTGCCCACCGCACCCCTGCCGCATCGACGGGTGCGGAACAGGGCCCACCCGTCCAGACCTTCCCCGAACCGAGCCGCCCATCCGGACGTCAACGAAGCGACGCGGAACGGTGGCGGCCTTTCCGGTGTCCTCCGTGGCGGTACCCCACACCGCCGCGACGGCGCAACCGCCAGCTGAGGAACGGACCGACCCTGGCTGCGGGGCTCAGGCATGCGCCCCAGTCGCCCATGCCGCTGACGGCCGGTCGGCGCTTATTGCTCCTGTCCTGTCCTGACTAATCTCCCACTCACCGGGCGCATAACTTGCCACCCAAGTTCACACGAGCGCCGCGCGCTGCCCCGCCCTTGCTCCGCCCCGCCGAGGGGCAACAACCAAACGGCGGAGCAATCGCCGTTGCACCTGCACCCAGTGCCTGCTCCTGGGCCGCGCGGCCGGTTCCCAACCCATACCCGCTGGGCCACCCCAACCCCGACCCCGGCACATGGCACCAGTGCGGCGCCGCAGCCGCCCGGTTGGGGTTCCGGCCGGCCGGCAGGCTGGAAGGGCACCACAGGGGCAGCACACCGGCGGGGGGCAGCGGGCGCCGACTCGCGTCGCCGCCGCCGCGGGTGCAGCATGTGGGGAGGGGCGGGGCGGGGCAGCACTACAGCACGTGGGGCGGCGCTTGCAACCCCCGCCACGCCCCAAGGCAGACTGGAGAGCGCGGCGCAACAGCACCTCCACCTCCGCCGGTCCGACAGCTGCGGCCCGACTGCACGCGGGGCCGCGGCCTGGGGGCCCTCGCGCGTGCGGCCCCCCGCCCTGCGACGGCCCCTGCCGCCCTTCTCGATGCTGTGGCTCCAAGCGCTGGGGTTCCAGCCGCTGCCGGGGTACCCGCCGTAGGGCGCGCCGCCGCCCGCAGGCACGCCGCCGTATCTGGGGATAACGATAGCAACAGGACGGCAGGAATTGAACCTGCATACTCCCGGGGGAGTACCGCCGAGCGCCCCGTGTATGAGTCACGCATTAGGCGCCCGTGCTCTAATGTCTACCCGTCCCTCCCCGCTGTTGGCTCCCCATCACCCGACAGCCCTGGTTTGACTGTATTGACCATACCGCCTGAGCACCGGCGCTGCCGGCGCCGCCAACAGCCGCAACGCCGCTGCTGCTGCCGGCACCGTCGAGACCCCGCCCGGGCGCCTGAGCACCGGCGCTGCCGGCGCAGCCAACAGCCGCGACGCCGCTGGTGCTGCCGGCACCGCCGAGACCCCGCCCGGGCGCCTGAGCACCGCCGCTGCCGGCGCCGCCGACAGCCGCGACGCCGCTGCTGCTGCCGGCACTGCCGAGACCCCGCCCGGGCGCCTGAGCACCGGCGCTGCCGGCGCCGCCAACAGCCGCGACGCCGCTGCTGCTGCCGGCACCGCCGAGACCCCGCCCGGGCGCCTGAGCACCGGCGCTGCCGGCGCCGCCGACAGCCGCGACGACGCTGCTGCTGCCGGCACCGCCGAGACCCCGCCCGGGCGCCTGAGCACCGGCGCTGCCGGCGCCGCCGACAGCCGCGACGCCGCTGCTGCTGCCGGCACTGCCGAGACCCCGCCCGGGCGCCTGAGCACCGGCGCTGCCGGCGCCGCCAACAGCCGCAACGCCGCTGCTGCTGCCGGCACCGTCGAGACCCCGCCCGGGCGCCTGAGCACCGGCGCTGCCGGCGCAGCCAACAGCCGCGACGCCGCTGCTGCTGCCGGCACCGCCGAGACCCCGCCCGGGCGCCTGAGCACCGGCGCTGCCGGCGCCGCCGACAGCCGCGACGCCGCTGCTGCTGCCGGCACTGCCCAGACCCCGCCCGGGCGCCTGAGCACCGGCGCTGCCGGCGCCGCCAACAGCCGCGACGCCGCTGCTGCTGCCGGCACCGTCGAGACCCCGCCCGGGCGCCTGAGCACCGGCGCTGCCGGCGCAGCCAACAGCCGCGACGCCGCTGCTGCTGCCGGCACCGCCGAGACCCCGCCCGGGCGCCTGAGCACCGGTGCTGCCGGCGCCGCCAACAGCCGCGACGCCGCTGCTGCTGCCGGCACTGCCGAGACCCCGCCCGGGCGCCTGAGCACCGGCGCTGCCGGCGCCGCCAACAGCCGCAACGCCGCTGCTGCTGCCGGCACCGTCGAGACCCCGCCCGGGCGCCTGAGCACCGGCGCTGCCGGCGCAGCCAACAGCCGCGACGCCGCTGCTGCTGCCGGCACCGCCGAGACCCCGCCCGGGCGCCTGAGCACCGGTGCTGCCGGCGCCGCCGACAGCCGCGACGCCGCTGCTGCTGCCGGCACTGCCGAGACCCCGCCCGGGCGCCTGAGCACCGGCGCTGCCGGCGCCGCCAACAGCCGCGACGCCGCTGCTGCTGCCGGCACCGTCGAGACCCCGCCCGGGCGCCTGAGCACCGGCGCTGCCGGCGCCGCCAACAGCCGCAACGCCGCTGCTGCTGCCGGCACCGTCGAGACCCCGCCCGGGCGCCTGAGCACCGGCGCTGCCGGCGCAGCCAACAGCCGCGACGCCGCTGCTGCTGCCGGCACCGCCGAGACCCCGCCCGGGCGCCTGAGCACCGGCGCTGCCGGCGCCGCCGACAGCCGCGACGCCGCTGCTGCTGCCGGCACTGCCGAGACCCCGCCCGGGCGCCTGAGCACCGGCGCTGCCGGCGCCGCCAACAGCCGCGACGCCGCTGCTGCTGCCGGCACCGTCGAGACCCCGTCCGGGCGCCTGAGCACCGGCGCTGCCGGCGCAGCCAACAGCCGCGACGCCGCTGCTGCTGCCGGCACCGCCGAGACCCCGCCCGGGCGCCTGAGCACCGGTGCTGCCGGCGCCGCCAACAGCCGCGACGCCGCTGCTGCTGCCGGCACTGCCGAGACCCCGCCCGGGCGCCTGAGCACCGGCGCTGCCGGCGCCGCCAACAGCCGCAACGCCGCTGCTGCTGCCGGCACCGTCGAGACCCCGCCCGGGCGCCTGAGCACCGGCGCTGCCGGCGCAGCCAACAGCCGCGACGCCGCTGCTGCTGCCGGCACCGCCGAGACCCCGCCCGGGCGCCTGAGCACCGGCGCTGCCGGCGCCGCCGACAGCCGCGACGCCGCTGCTGCTGCCGGCACTGCCGAGACCCCGACCGGGCGCCTGAGCACCGGCGCTGCCGGCGCCGCCAACAGCCGCGACGCCGCTGCTGCTGCCGGCACCGTCGAGACCCCGCCCGGGCGCCTGAGCACCGGCGCTGCCGGCGCAGCCAACAGCCGCGACGCCGCTGCTGCTGCCGGCACCGCCGAGACCCCGCCCGGGCGCCTGAGCACCGGTGCTGCCGGCGCCGCCAACAGCCGCGACTTTCATTGCGATGCCCAGTTTTCCGGGGCTGCTGCAGCGCCACTTGCGACTGGCGACCTGAACGTTTATCCTGGACGATCCTGTAAACCTTTTGATGACTGGGTCCTTCGTTTCGTGTTGAGGATGTGCTTTACACCAGCGCCCTTCAGGATCAGGCCCCGTCTACAGCTGTTGCTATTAATTCACTTATTCATTATTAAGTAAGTAAAGGCCACTGTTCAGCGGCTCTACAGACATGTACATAGCTTCTAATGCCCTCGTCTTCGACCTCCTAAGTTTCCGGGGCCTCAGCTTGTGGCCATTTCAGTTCTAATTGTATATACGTACTGTCAGGGTTGTTACCCAGAAGAGTTACTTCAAGGAAGTGAGGCTTGGGCGGTCACCTCGGCAATTGCCACCAACCTCGACCGCGGGCAGGATCCCGGACACTTTCGTGTTCAGCTAGCACATAGAATGATATGGCCATAATTGGTTTGCTCTGCAGGCGAAGTTTCAGCGTCCGCGGATCCAGGCAACGACTTCGTACGCTAAGCGGAGCCAGGCGCCTCCAACGGACTTGCTGTTTTGCATGTCACAGAAAGTTGCCAAGTTTTATCAGCCCTTCTGATATTTCTGTAATTCGGGACGCATATCAAACGGAAGGAGGTCCGAGCGTGGTTTTTCAGCCCCTTTCGTTTCAGGTATCAGGAGCTTAATCCCAGCAGCTTAGCTGAGTAGGTAGATTTAAGAGGTGATCTATGAATACTTACGAATCACGATTGTGTAGTTGAGCCATCATGTAGTTGAGTATCGCTCGGGCGGCATACCCTTGACCGGCGACACCCCAGGCAGCGAGTTGTGCTCGACGGAGGATCTATCGAATTCACCTTTCAAATTATGATCCCTGTTTTGTCGGCCTTCTTCCTTACGGGTCAACGCTGCAGCCGACATGTTACGGACTCCCTGCGGCTCTCGCTGCTGGCCGCGCCGGTCGCTCAAAGTTGCATAGTAACAGACCTCAGACGGCGAGTGATCAGCAACTGGGCGTCGGTGTTCGGGTATGGCAACGAGTCCGCCTCCTCCGGAACCAAGGCGGTGGGCCTGTTCGGACGACAAGAGCTGACCCGGCCCGAGGATTGGCAGCGCCTGGCTGACGAAACAGAGGGCAGGTGAGAAGGGAGGGTAGGGGCTGAATACAGAGAGCTCTGGCAAACTGATCCTATGTGCTCGTCGTGTCGTGTTTCTTCACGCGTCAACGAAAAGAGCCAATGTTCCCATATCCCCACCAGCGGTAGCATCGTCACATCCGTCTCGTTTCCCGACGCTCACCGTTGGCGTAACCCAATGCACCCCTCCCCCCTGGCCCGCCCGGCTCCCGGCCTCAGATGCGACATGCTGCTGGCTGAGGTACTGGACACTACCCCCGAGGACGGTGTCGAGGTGGTGGCTCTGATCGATGAAATGTCCGACCAGGTGTGGTGGGTTCCTGCCGTCCTTCCAATGGCTGCTGCTGCCTTGCGTATAGCGTTGCCAAATGCTCCCACGGACAACATCTTGGAGGTAGCTGGTCTGATGTGCCCCGCGTCCGCTTTGAGAGCAGTGCGAAGGGTCTTTAGCTCCTTACATCGGTGGCAGAGGCGGGGCGACGTGACGATGGAGATCCCGTTTTGGTCCATTTACTGCCCCGCAGCTTTGCCGTACATACGATGCAGCGGAGTGCTGTCGCAACGTGCATTCGGACCCTGTGTGGCGCCAGGCCGCGGGGCGTGCGTGCGTGCAACTAGGAGGTGAGGCTCGGGGCGGATCGGCGGCTTCTTTGCCGCCCCGGCGCCGTCTGCATGCTCCTCTCTCCCTAGTTCTGGCGGGGCCAGGTTGGGGCTGACTAGGACTGCCTTCTTAACCCAATTGTAAGCCCGGACCATTCCCGACCCCCGCCCGTCCGCCGAGCACCCTCGTACAGAGTACATTTCGCGTGTAAACCACCATGAGGGCATGTATCAGCGACTGAGTGATGCTCTGGCGGCGTATGAGTCCAGTCTGTCGGCGCTGGAGAAGCGGGAGACGCCGCGGGCAAGTGGGGCGGGGGCTCGTACGGCGTGTAGGGACAGCAGCTGCGCCTTGCAATTACGAGGAGTGAGAGAGCTAGAGCGAGAGAGTGCTGCGCCCCGTTGTGCCGAGGACTTTCACCGCAGGGGTGTGCTGCATTTCTGGTTGTGTTTGGACAATCGAGCGGCTGCACTCGTTGCCATGCTCGCTGCGGCGCATAACACGCCATAGGTTGCGCTGAGTTTGCACCGGCCGCTGCCGAGAGCGGAAATGGCTGTCCCCGTATCATCATCGCAGCCACGCGAGCGGTCGGTCCTTCCGACCTCTCCAGTGACCTACGCTCCCTTGCTTCCGCCTTCTCCTTCCGCCTTCTCCTTACCCGCCACAGTTGGGCCCTAGGCAGCTTGCAGGCTGGTGCGCGGAGAGCGTGTTGGTGGCGCAACGGCTCAAGCAGGACATGGAGCAGGTGGTGGAAAGGGTCGGAGGGGAAAGGGGAAGCATGACGGCGGGTTTGTGATCTCAAGCGCGGTGTACTACCGGCAATGAAGGGACACTGTGCATCGCCCTTTCCACGGATGGTGGACTTGGGTGGGTGGCGGCTCGTGATGCGACCGGCCAGTCCGCCGGCCACCGTCTGTGGCCCTTTGGAGCAGCGGAGACCAAATGCGGCGCATAGACTAGCCCCTTCAGTTCCTGGGCCGTCGGCAAACATTGTGGACTATCAGTCGATTACGCAGCTGTCCCTCCCTCGTTCCCCAACCGACTCTGAACCCTGCTGTCCCTGCTTCATTCCCCTGGACGGGGCAGGCTGGAATCCACCTGCCGTCAATGCAGCAGCGGTCCCGCTTGGCGGAACTGGCGGCAGCTAACGGCCATTTCGGGGCGGCATTCAATGCAGCGCTGGTGAGGGCGAGTGAAGCACATGGAGGGAGGGGCAGATGGTGATGAGTGATCCTTTGTATGCGCGCTACCGTGCCCTCTAAACGCCTCACCATGCTTCCCCCGGGCGCTTTCATGCCCCCTCAGGCTAGGGCTAAGGATACCATTTTTGAGCTTTCGCATTTGGTCCAGGGAGGAGGCGGGAAAGTAATGTAAACGTGTGGTGTTCGAGCACAGGGGGAGAAGGGCATGGAAGCCGTCTTCTAGTGGCGGTTGGTTAGGGTTAAGACGGTTTGTCGTACCGCTTGCCTTTGCCGCTGCAGACTGATCCCTCTAAGCTTGGTCGCGCCCGCCTGGGCCTGGGGCGCAGCGTCTCCCTGGAGCCCTCCAATGTGGCGGCTGTGCTGGCTTCAGAGCCGCATGAGAGCGTGCGGAGGCAGGTGGGGGCGGGAGGAGGGGCTTGACTCCAGGCCGCAGCTTTGTACTGCCGTTATGGGGCGGGCTTGAATCATCCTTACGGGGCGGGCTTGGATCATCCTTACGGGGCGGGATTGGATTATCGTTACGGGGCGGGATTGGATTATCGTTACGGGGCGGGCTTGGATCATCGTTACGGGGCGAGTCTTGCACGGCCGGAGTTATCTTACACGGAGCGGCTATGCCTTGAGCTTCAAGAAATAGCAAAGGATTTCCGGACCCGCCGCAACCTCACGCACACGCCCCGATCGGTCAGATGTACATGGCTGCCGCTGCAAGTCCCGCCTGCAACCGCGAGTTGCTGGAGGAGATGATTGCCGTCCGCAGGGAGCTGGCGCAGGTGCAAGTGAGTGGGAGTGGGATGGGGGCGTTAGGGCGGGTGGGCGGGTGGGCGCCACCAGGGATTTGACACCGGGCCGGGGTATACCCGGGCGATGCGGAGGGCGGATGCATATGCCGGTGTTGATGAGCCGAAAGAAAGGTGGCTTGGGACCCGAATATGCGCAAGCACGAGAGGAGACAGGACATGTGCCATAATGGCCTCGTCACCTATTTGGTGGAAATCGAAGGTATACTGTTATCCCTAACGGCACGTGGATAGTCGCCGGCCGCCCCCTGTGGCCACTGAACTTGAACACAGGCCCCCGCCTGCTTGCGTTGCTCTCCTGCTCGCTCCATATCACAATGCCTGACCCCCCAAAATGCTCGACTCTACCTGTCTCCCGTGTTCTTTTCCAGAGAAAACTCTCTCCCCGTTTCTGCCAACGGCCCAAACATATCCCCTTTCCTGAACTTGAGCGTCGATTTGGGATTCCTTCATAACCAACTTCACCATCGCTACCACCGTGCACCCGCAGGGCTACCCCAGCTATGCGGCCCTCCGCATGACCGGCGGGTCCCTCGCCCGCACACCCGCAGCGGTGGTGGCCTTCTTGGAGCAGCTGGCGGCGGATGTACGACCCGTGGCTGAGCGGGAGCTGCAGGTGGGCAGGCGGGCTAGAAGGCGGGGGCCGAGCATCACCTTGCCCGCGCTTACCTGGGACCCTTCGCCTTTGTACCTGCAAGGTGGAGCTGTTGTCGCTGCCGATGCGTAAGCTGGTCCAAATGAAAGGACTCTGTCCAGACCGCCCTTTTTCGAGGCACCACTATAACGGTTCAGTCTGTCAGGTTTCGTTTGTTTACTCTGCCCCTGCTGCTTTTGCGTTCGCGGCCGTTGCCGCTGCCATCTGCCTTGCCCGTACGCCTTGCAGAGGTTGTCGCAGCTTAAGGGCCTCGACATTCGTGGCGCGCGTGCCACCTCATCCTCCACACCCTCCGCCGCCTCCGCTGCTCGCATTCAGCCCTGGGACGTCGAGTACTACGCCGCCCGCGCCCGCCAGGAACTCATCACCAGCACCCCAGCCGCCGTACTTCGATACACGGCCGTGCCATCCGTACTGGCGGGCATCCGGCACTTGTTACGGCGGGTGTTTCGGATAGAGCTCCGGATCTCGGAGGCAGTCCCCGGGGAGGGGTGGGCTCCGGGGGTGCTGCGGTGCGAGGCGGAGCACTCGGAGCTGGGCCCGCTGGGTACCGTGTACCTGGACCTTGGGGACAGGTACGGGGGGGTGGACGGGGGCATAGGGCTCGTCCTTGGGTTTGTGAGACGTCGCGGTTGCCGTTGGCATAACAACTAAGCGGCATAGTTCCGCCCGTCGCCATGCGTGTATGTCTTGGAGAGCAGAGGGCATGGCACTACATCCTCAGACCCCTCAACATGCTTGTCCCCGTGGCGCCGTGGGACCTGCAAGCCTGCTGACACGTTATCACCTCCCAACCGCCTCGACCCGCCCACCTCCAGCCTCTAATTTCCTAAAACGCTGAAATCCCGCGCTAGCACCCAACCGTCATGCAACTCCATGCAACATATTACGCCATCCCGCAGGCCCGGCAAATACCCCAGCGCAGTGACCTTCCCTATAACCTGCGGCCGGGAGTTGCCCCCGTCGCGCGGTGGCGGCGGCCGGCAGCTTCCCGTGATGGCGTTGCTGGCTTCCGCCTCCGGGACCTGCCCCTCCAGTGGCCAGCCGGCGTTGTCGTACAGGGAGCTGCGGGTGTTGCTGCACGAGCTGGGGCACTGCTGCCATAACCTGCTCAGCAGGACCAAGTACCAGCACCTGTGGGGCACGCGGTGGGTCGGACTGTGGAGCGGTGCAGTGTGTTGCATTGCGGTAGGTCCACGGCTTCACAGCCATCCTCTCTTGCAACGTACCAGCGTTGCTGAATCGGTGCATCATGCTGACCTCTTGGTCTCCTCCCCTCCGCCATGCTGTGTTCAGGGTCCGCTCGCCCTCTCCGTCCCTTCGCTGCGGTATCTTTGTTCCTACCTTCCCCCATGATGTTGACCCCAAAATGATGCTGACTCCAGATATGTTCGCATGAGCACCTTCGCATACTTCAGAAACCGTCCTTTATTGAGTACCGGAGATGGACGCCAGTCATACTTCACAGGAATCGTATGCCCCCAAGCCCGCTGTCACTGATAGTCCAAGAGCCCTCATTTCCCATCCCCTTCCCGCCCGATCGCACCCTCCCCACGGAACCATCGGCAGTTGCGCTCAGGATCTGGTGGAGGTGCCCTCGCACCTGTTCGAATACTTCGCTGCTGACCCAAGGGTCATGGCGCTGCTTGCACGAGACCGTTCCTCCTGCCCCGGGGCGCCGGGCGGCAGCCCTGACGACGGGGAGCCCATGCCCGAGGGGTTACTGAGGTGGGAGGTCGGAGCAAGGGACCGGGGCCCTGGGCCCAGGCTACGGCGGGTGTTGTGGATAGTGTCGTTGCTATTTGTGTGTAGTGTAAGGCGACAGGAACAGAATGGCGCCAGCAGTGGATCGGGTATTCGGGGCATCAGGTAGCCGCGCGCACTGGGCAGGGTGGTGGCGTTGGGGGGCCGGCTAGGGCTGAGCCGCAGCATGGGCACGAAATGAGTCGGCTGTCTAATACCTGAAATTCTTCCGTTGTTCCTTAAGCGCATTGTAAGCAGCCGATGAAACATCGCCCACCCAAACCTACCTGCGCTAGCCCCCTAATGTGGATTGGCCGGCCCCTTTCACTCCCGATAGGGAACTGGTCGTGGGCCGCTCCGCCACGGCGGCCCTCGAGCTGCAGCAGCAGTTGGTGCTGTCGCTGGCGGACCAGTGGCTTTTCGGGGAGCGGCCACCAGGCAGCATTGGAGGGGCTGCTGCTGATGTTGCAACCACTAGCGACGTCTGGCGACAGGTAAGTTCGTCAACATTGTCCCATGGGTCCGCCAAGACCGCTGTACTTCCTCCAACAGCTGTTTCTTGCGCCTATTGGAATCTTCTAACGGAATCCCTCACGCTGTTGTGTTTTGCAGCACGATGCGTCCAGCACAGGATGCCAGGAGATAGGGCTACCGCTGTCGCGGTGTCCTGTATGTGTGTTTGTATTAATGAATGTGCAATGAGCGCATGCTGCCATTGTAATAATCTATGCGTCTCTGCTGCTGCTGCATCAACAGCGATCCGGATGAACCGTTGCGTCAAGTTTTTGCGTCATCTTTGTCCGTGTTGCTATGTCCTACACAGGCAGTACAAGTGGCCAGCAGTGTGCCGTACGTGCCCGGCACCAGCCCCGAACTGCGCGTTGGTCATCTAACTATCTATGGCGGCTCCTACTACGGCTACGTGTACGCCCGCTGCCTGGCGGCGCAGTTGTGGAGCTTTACCGGGCTTGAGGAGGCGCCCCTGGACCCTGGGCCGGGTGAGATGGATATGGCGGCATCGCCCGTCGGTTGCACGGGACCAAGCCTGAAGTGTCAGTTGAAGCAGTATAGTTGGCCCGGTAGGCATGGTTGTTGCGATCTACTGGCGCCGGCGGCGTTTTCCTGTCGACAAGCTAGCTTACATACACGTACTGTGCTCCTGGCAGAGGCGTTAATGGTGGTTGCGCGCCCTTTGTCTTGGTGGGGAAGAACAAGGGTTGGGCTGCACGTCACAGAGGCGCAGCCACGGTCACCATGTGCCATTACCCTACCGCGCGATAAAAGACTACCGCCCCCGTCCCTGTTCACTCGGCTGCTGTTGGTCATGCGCCCATGCAAAGGCAACCTGGTGCGGGAGCGGCTGTTGGGGCCAGGTGGCTCCCTGGAGCCGTTGGATCTGTTTGCCGGGCTGGTGGTGGGCAGGGCTGCTGCCAGCTCCATCTCAACCAGCGACCCTGCAGCGGCGGTCGCCGCGGCTGCTACTGCTGCGGGTGCGGCGCCGGGGGCGGTGGCGGCGGCGGCACGGCTGCGACGGCTTGAGCCCTGGCAGGTGGCACGTCTGCGGCAGCGGGGGCTGGACAGGGCCCTGGCTCCCGCGGCGGCAGGGGGTTTCCTGCAGGCGCTCCAGGGTGGCTACGCTCCGCGACCAGAACGCTACCTGGACATGATCTTGGGACGTAGGGGGGCAGAGTGAGGGGTGATGTAGCGGATTCAGGCATGGGTAGAATGCAACATGGTTATCTAGAATGGGTGCTGGTGCTTGATACCCTCACAACCTGCCATCCCAAGGGCCTGCATGGGATCAGGGTGTGTGTGTTGTCTTGTGGAAAGCGGGCAGGGGCGCGGACGATGGCGGTAGGTGCGGGATGTAGACACGGGTAGCGCAGCTTCGTTGTGGGCGCGGGTGTTGCAAGACTCGGCGCGCCAGGGCCATGTAAGCCGCATCGGGCCTGCTCAAGTTCACTACACAGCAGGGCCGCCATCATGTGGCACAAATGCATCCAACGCCCCTATTGCCGCGTCCTCCTCCCCCACATCGTACACCTCACACTGCATCCCTTCGTGAACCTTGGGTATGCGTGAGATTTGGGGCCAATGAGGGGAGGGTTGTGCGGGGTGCGAGGCCAAAGCAGGGAGGTGAGTGTGTGGGTTCGGGGCAAAAGTGCGGGAGATGCTACTTCAGGGGTTTTCAGCGTGTGAGATATTCCAGAATAAAGCAAAGAGATGTGTGCAGGGTCGGGACCTGAGCAGCCCCTCAGTAAAACCCTAAAACCCTATGAGGAGCGAAGGCCGCTGCCGACCCAGCCACAGCAGCCCGGCCTTCCGGAGGGGGCCACCACCACCACCGGTGCCGGTGCCACCTCCGCCGGGGGCGGCTGTGGTGGTTTTGGAGGCGGCGGCGGCACGCCCAGCGGCGCGCCGCCGCTGCCGCTGCCTGAGGTCGTCGCTGCTGCGCTGCGGAGCGGCCAACGGCTCAGTCGTCAGTGCAATGAGTGGCATCAGGGCAAGCAGGAGCACATTCTGGCGGCGAGGGGCACTTGTGCCGCCCACAGCAGAAGTTAGCAGCAGCAGATGCAGCAACAGCAGCAGCGATAAACAACAGTGACGGGGCATCTGAATAGTTAGATACGTACGCCCGGGAAGTGAAATAAGTGCAGACACAATACCGAATCTACGGGCGCGATGCGGCGGTACCACGTACCGGTATCATTGGTTATAGAGATGTAGGGACTGTGCACGGCGGGTGGCTGGGTGGTGGGGCGTGCGGAGGAGGCTCACACACTACCGTTTGACGTGATGTGAATGATCTACTGCTGGCTGGCAATGGTTAGTTTCGTTCATTTGTAGGTGTTGCCACTTGCCAGGCACGCGCACGATGCATTTGCAGGGGCTGCGGCAGTATCTGTCGCCCCCACGTGGTACGGTGCTGAACTTTTTCCAGGTGCCAAACCCTTAAAGTGGCTCGTAAGCTTGGCGTTCCATAGCTGACCGCACAGCTGTTTGAAGCATCGTGTGACGTGCTTGTGCTGGCCCGCCTTGTGCTGTAGAGTTCGAGTGCTGGCAAACACGCACCTTGTACGATGCATATTGACATGTCGAGGTCGTGCGATCGGGCAGGGTGTTGGCGACGTATCGTTCGTGAATCCCAAGTGTGTCTTCGGACGGACCAGCAGGGATTTGATACAGCGCTGCAGGTCGTTGGCACAGCATTTTTTTAGGCCCAGTCAATTCCCGCAGGTATAATATTGACTTAGCCGGAGAATCGTAGGAGGTTTCGGTTGCGCTCAGCACGTCTGGCTGGAGCTTGGAGCGTGCGAGCGTCCTCGCGCGGTTGGTACGGCTGCTGAGTCATCCACCTTCGTCCACTTGTTATGTACGGTACCCCACTGTAAGGTTTCACTTGATGCAAAACCCTCTTCAGATAGCAAGTTGCTCGTAGTTAATCGTAGCAAGTTGTTTATAGCAAGTAGCTCATATGTAACAAGTTGCCCGTAGAATATTATGTTCTTCTGGAGCAGCTCTAATGTTTGATGAGCTGAAGCTTTTGTGGATAGTTTATCAAATTTATTTAAAAGATGTAATGCAATGACAAAATCTGTCCAAATAGTTCGGTTAGCTTCTTCATGCTACATTCCTCAGCGCATGTCGCCAGAGTTCTTGATAAATAGGATTGCACTCAGTTCGCATCGTGCAGCAGTTTGACAGCCCTGCTAGTGGCCTACAATCATTTGGAGCTAGCGTTGTGCTGGTGAGTGCATGGAAGGTCGCGGCGGCCCTAAGGCACTGCCTTTCCTTGTCGCCATCTTTCATCTTTTGCACTTGTCCGTTTGTTTAAATGGCGCCATTAACACTGTATTAAAGCACATATTTGACAGGAAGCGCCAGGGAATGAAGTGTCGCTTTCCTCGGCCATGGAACGGTTGTATGTCGCACTTGCTTGCTTACAGGAAGGAACCGCAGTAGCGGGTGGCTTGACAGTCATACTTTGCGCCCGCTTGCGTGCGCACCCATTGGAGAGGTGTCCAGGAGAGGGCGGTGCCAGCATGGCAGTTGGGATGTGAAGGGACGCCGTCCAGTCAAGTACTCGACGGAGGCTCGTAATGTAAGTGTGGCAGGTTTCATTGCTTTCAGCAGAATGTATGGTGAGAGCGATTGGGTTGGGTTGGGGAACGGCTTCACTCGCTCGCTCAGAGAGTGCGGGTAGGTTGCCCTATTATGAGCCGTCCGAGCGTTGCAACCGTCTCTAATATAGGTAGACGTACTCGACAAATGCCCAAAATATTACGGAAGGTTCTTACATATGTACTGGACATATCCCAAACCGTTCAGCTGCAAATGGGCATGGTAGCACGCTGTCAGGTAAGGAACACGGCGAGGGGTATGTTCGCCCTTGCGCTCGGCAGTTGTCCCTATTATGGACGCGAGTGCAGAACAGTACGGAAACACCGCCAAAACGTCGTGCGCACCCTGCCAAGGTCCTATAACTACCCCATTGTAACCCACACTCAGCATGCAACGCATACTTAAACATTATAGCGTTGGTTATCCTGCCTGCGCAAGCCATCATTCCGCATCACCCCATGGGTCTCACCGTGCACTCGTCAACGCCGGGTCGGGTGTCAGGAATTTTATTTGCTTGTCCAGAAGTGCTTCTAGTCTTAACCACCTTACTTATGCTATCGAATACTATCAAAGTGACTCTGTAAATTTGCGAACTGCTCTCTACGGCCCCGTAGTCGCTCCCGCCCTTTGCATTTGCAACGGCACGAAACTTCCGAGCAGACTGAAATGTCACAAACTGAGATTGGACGGCATACATGTGTCGTTAAAAAATTCTTGCATGTAGACTGTACAATTGTACGTTTGTCTGATTTTTCCTGAGATTTATGCTTGCATGGTCGCGGCAGGAAAAAATGTTCGTCCATAATAGGTACGTGTCCATAATAGGGCAACCTACCCGTGTGATGGGCGGACCGGCCCGTGAACGGTTGCGAGTACATACAAGCGCGCGCCCTTTCGGGCGTGGGATGCCATAGCGCCCGTTCCATCCGTTGGCGTTGCGTAGCGTTGCGTTGTGTTGTGTTGCACACGAGGAGGCGCGTGCGCGACTTCAATTGTGCATACACTTGCACGCGATTTGCGACTTGCAACGAAAATGCAATCGTTTTCGCGTGCTACTTAGGGGGGCGTTGCGTTGCACAGCGTATGTAGTGTTGCGGAGCGGAGTGCGGCGTTGCATTGCACGTACGCAAGGGCGCGCACGCGACTTTAATCGCGCACGTTAAATTGCAACTTGCGACGTGCTTCTTGCAGCCAAAATGCGATGGTGCACGCGCGCGACTTATGGCGTTGCGGAGCATAGCGGAGCGTGCACGACGCTGTTCGTGCACGTTGAAATTGCGACTTGCAATTTGCGAGGAAATGTGATCGTGAACGCGTGCTCATGAGGTGTATCATCAATGAATCATAAGCCTGCCTCCACTAATAATGGATTTCCTTGAACTTAGGTGCCCCCATCCAATGTCCTGATATCACAGGAGGAGGTGTGCAGCATCCTTCACAATCAATGAAAGACACCAACAGTTGCAATCCAAGCAAGAGTGTTCATCCGGATGTTTCTGCTGCTGGGTGTCTAAATAATAGATAATAACTGAGCCACAGGCTGCAGCAGAGGAGCGGAGGAGCGCTGGCCAACATGTGGCTGACACATACAGTAACCCTGGGGATCGTACACTATTGCCAGCCCGGTGACTTGAACTCCTTCAGGTATGTCCTGGTTAGGTTTCCATCCCATGGTTCATAACAGTGCGTGTGCGTGGGCCTTCAGGGTTTACCAATCTGGATAGTGTATCAACCTGCTGGTGGATTGTTGTCCTAGTCGGGGTTATGACCTGGTTGATTGTTGATATTAATGTACTTCTGCCATGGGAGACATTGTCATTGGGTCACCTTGAGGATCTGGTATCCCATCTGTGTTGCTGTTGCTGTTTCATCAGGTGGCTATCATGTGCCATTTCTGTTCGTCTGGGATTCCATCAGCCTCCATGCGTGCATGGTGCACCGGTGCTGGGGATGGATTATTCAACTTGAGGATCTGGTATCCCATCTGTGTTGATGTTGCTGTTTCATCAGGTGGCTATCATGTGCCATTTCTGTTCGTCTGGGATTCCATCAGCCTCCATGCGTGCATGGTGCACCGGTGCTGGGGATGGATTATTCAACAGCCATGCATGGCCAGTTGTCCTTTGAGACCATCCAGTCATGACTCCTCACCTTAAGTGGGGCCCATTCTACGCCTAATTGTTAAAGTGAGGGGAGGGCGGGGGCTGACGGGGGATTCATACTAGTGCATTGCCCTTATTGGGGTGGTAACCATTTGTGGTGTCCCCTTTAGTGATGGCAGTGTATTCCCATGTCACCAGATTATATTCACTTTATGAGTTAGGTAGACGAGTTAGTTGTGTTGGGGTTAAGATTGCTGATGGTGACCCATTTGCAGATTTCTGCAACTATACAAACTGCCCTTTCTTGGTCCCTGATGAAGAGGTGCTGTGTGATGCTAAGGCCATGTATGCTGGTCTCTGGTGTCGTCCCCTCAGCAGGCATAACTGTGGACCCATGGAGCATACATCCAGAGTGAGGAGCTGATCATCAGAGCCCAGTTTGGTCATGCAGCCCCTGTGGTCGGTGCGGATTATACAGTACCTAATCACAATGTTCAAGGGTAAGTGGAAATTAGTATAAGGATCACACCCAGACCCCAAAAACCTTAAGAGGGGTCTTCCTACGATTCTCCTCCGTAGAATCGAGTAACAACAGCACTTTTGGAAAGATCTTCAAGGGTGGATTAATAATATATTTTTAGGATACCTCACTACCCCCCTTTTTGTAGGAGGTATGACCCTTTAAGGTTGGGGCTGGTCATGAGCCTGTCACTGTAGCTGGGTGGATGCTGCACATCTGTAAAGTTCCAAATAATTGATAAGCACATAAATGGGTGCTGATTTAAGCCCTTAAGAAGTCATGAGTTCAGTTCCCATAAACATGTGTTTAATCTCACACTCATAAGAATAGGAAACATGTGTCTAACTTCATTCTCTATGAGGTATACAGCTTGATTATGTATATGTCAATCAGGCTCTCAGGCTCTCAGGCTCCCAGGCTCTCAGGCTCTCAGGCTCTCAGGCTCTCATCAGGCAATCAGGCTCTCAGGGTTTCTGGCAGAGGGGGGCAAAGGGTGTTCAGAAGGTTGGGCAGAGGTTGGGCAGAGGTTGGGCAGAAGGTTGGGCAGAGGTGGGACAGAAGGTGGGGCAGAGGGAAGGCAGAGGGGAGGCATAGGTGGGGCAGAAGATGGGGCAGAGGGATGGCAGAGGTGGGGGCAGAGGTGGGGCAGAAGCTGGGGCAGATGTGGGGCAGTGATGGGCCAGAAGGGGGAAAGACGATAGGATGTAGGTGGGGCTTAGGGTTTGGGTTTTTAGGGTTTTAGGTATACTCAACTGAGGACGCAAAACCTGCATTTATTCGTGATGCAACACCAATTCGATACGATCAAGGAAATGACAGCCTTGGCATCATGATCGCAGTTTCGTTTCCAAAGAATTATTCCAAGAACGGGCTGTGACGGGGCACTTGCTAACTCCAAAGCTTCCGTTGATACCATGCTTGCCAAATCAGAGTTTCCGAAGGATGAATCAAGTCGAATCCCATCCGAAACTGATGTTTGACGTGCCATATATCTTAACTTAGATTGTCGGTTGGGTTTCGAACCCGCACGGCATATTACTAGGGCTCGCCGCCTCCCACATGCACACGCATTACCCGCTTAGACAAGTATTTAGGAGGATTCGAACCCGTACGGGGTTCGGCTCGATACCAAATTGTAGGTTTCAGCCAAAGGACCTATTGATATGCGCTGCACAGCCCAGAACTGCAGTTATCCCCCCTGCCATGACAGGAGATGGCCGGTGAGATCATATCTCTCAGGGGGGGGCAGGTTGACCGTCACCTGGCAGCAAGTGGATGAATTGGGGCTTGCATGCTTGCCAGACGGTCAGGCGTGAAACCCTATCCCGACTGGTAACGGATGCGAGTTAAGTAGAGGGGTGTATTACGCCCCTCTTACCCAAAACCCACACACTGACCCATGGATTTCGAATCCATTGGGATGATGAATGGTTCCACGAAGGTGCATCCACGAAGGCGATTATGACGGTTCTAATCCTTACCATAACATCAGGGCTTTTTGAGTCATAGACCTGATGGGTTGGCCTGCCTTCGACAGGTTCCCTGTCGAAGGCAGATAAGGAGGCGACCGACTGAATCACCAACGGAATTGCACCACGTAAGGGACCTCGGTTGATGGACACATGGGTACTAAGGTTCACGGACCTTAGGGATGAGATCGCACCTCTTAAGGGGTGGGCCAGGTTGACCGTCACCTGGCAGCAAGTGGATGACTTGGGGCTTGCATGCTTGCCAGTGGGTCAGGAGTGACAACCTATCCCTACTGGTAACGGATGCGAGTTCGGTCCAAGAATAAACTTCGGAAGTGAGGTAAGAATGTTGTGCGTCTCTTTTGTTTGTTCTAGCCGTCTGGGCTAGCTGTACTCACTCGTCATTCTATCATCTCCTGCTTTTACAGGTAGAGATAACCAGCCTCTTCGCCCTGGCACGGCCATCACAGCTAGCAGCCACGTCAGCAGCTCAGCAACAGCCCCCAGCTCAGCCCCCAGCTCAGCCCCCAGCCCAGCCCAGCCCCCAGCTCAGCCCCCAGCCCAGCCCATTGAGCCCAGTGGCGGCACATACCGACATGCACGCACACGCACACATATGCACGCACATGCGCACACCCCTGCCAGGGGATGCGTAATACTTCCTGCCTGCGGGCGGTTCCGGAGTTTGCCGTTGTATTAACATTTCTGTGTTGCCCCCCGCCCAGTGCAGGACAAGCAGTGAAGCTGAGAACACACAGCAAATACCAAAGGCAGCAAATAACAGAGCAGCTCGGTCTTTGTAAAGGCCTCGCTAGGTATAGGTGTTATTTATTTTTATTATCCTTTCTATCCCTATTAACGGGACTCTACCGACTGTCTGCACCATGTTACGGGTGCTTCGAGACAATTATTGTTGGTTTATTTTCCTATTTAGTATCCATCCCCTAGTAATTCCGGTTAATCCTTTCTTTCCCCGCCCCCGCCGGACACCCCAGCACCACTTACCCGACATCCGTTACCCGCCGCCTCATTTAAGCAGGAAAAAGGAAGATCTGTCATATCTCACCAAGACCTACCAACCCCACCAAGACCTCCCAACCGCCGAGACGTCCCAACCACCAAGGCCGTCATGGACCGTCTATCCCTGCACGCCTACACCTCCGAGTTCATTCCGCACCGCCACCATCGCCGCCGTCACCACCAAGCCCGGCACCGTCGTCCCCGTCCCCTCCTATGCCATTGCCGCCGTCACCGCAGCCAACCAGTCCGCCGCCGCCGTCGCCGCTGCCCCCTAGTCCGGCGCCTCCCTCCCCTCCCTTACCGCCGTCACCCAATCCGCCCAGCCCGGCACCCTCTCCACCGCCGCCCAACCCGGCCCCAAGCCTATCTCCTCCCAGCCCCTCGCCGCCAGCTCCTATGCCGCCATCGCCCCGGCCTCCCTCGCTGGAACCCCTGCCTCCGTCCCCGCCACCGCCGTCGCCCCGGCCGCCGACCCCGCCACCACCGTCACCCCAGCCGCCAACCCGCCACCGCCGTCACCCCAGCCGCCGGCCCCGTTACCACCCTCGCTTACCACAAGCCGCCGTCGCCGTCGCCGCCGCCGCCGTCCCCCCAACCGCCATCGCCGCCGCTGTCACCGCCATTCGTGTTCTTGTTTAACTAACCCAACTTTCTACCCAAGATCGTATGAACCCCCGCCCTTCCCTTCTGAGTGCATTGACTGCCTTCCAACTCATGCCACCCGCCTTTTGCCTCATAACCCCGCCCCACCCCCGCCACCACCGTCACCCCAGCCGCCGACCCCACCGCTGCCGTCGCCCCAGCCGCCGTCGCCGTCGCCGCCGCCGCCGTCCCCCCAACCGCCATCACCGCCGCCGTCGCCGCCATTCGTGTTCTTTTTTAACCAACCCAACTTTCTATCCACGATTGTATGGACCCCCGCCCTTCCCTTCTGAGGGCATTGACTACCTTCCAACTCATGCCACCCGCCTTTTGCCTCATAACCCCGCCCCGACCCCGTCACAACCGTCACCCCAGCCGCCGACCCCACCGCAGCCGTCGCACCAGCCGCCGGCCCCGTTACCACCCTCGCCCCAGCCGCCGTTACCGTCGCCGCCGCCGCCGTCCCCCCAACCGCCATCTCCGCCGCCGTCGCCGCCATTCGTGTTCTTGTTTAACTAATCCCTATTTCTATCCACGATTGTATGGACCCCCGCCCTTCCCTTCTGAGTGCATTGACTGCCTTCCAACTCATGCCACCCGCCTTTTGCCTCATAACCCCGCCCCACCCCCGCCCCTGCGCCGGAACCCCTGCCTCCGTCCCCACCACCGCCGTCACCCCTGCCGCCGACCCCGCCACCGCCGTCACCCCGGCCGCCGACCCCGCCACCGCCGTCACCCCACCCTCGCCCCAGCCGCCGTCGCCGTCGCCGCTGCCGCCGTCCCCCCAACCGCCATCTCCGCCGCCGTCACCGCCATTCGTGTTCTTTTTGAACTAACCCAACTTCCTATCCACGATTGTATGGACCCGCGCCCTTCCCTTCTGAGGGCATTGACTGCCTTCCAACTCATGCCACCCGCCTTTTGCCTCATAACCCCGCCCCGCCCCTGCACCCATGGCCCCCCTGCCCCCGCCCCACGCCCTCCTGTCTAACCCAAACACCCCGCCCGCCAAGGTGCCGCCACCACCGACCTCCGCACCGTCAGGACTTTATGGGCGCCAGGCAGCACTCGGGGAGCTACAGCTGGAGCGTAGGTCCTGACTGACAGGAGAGTATGTAGAGGGTCGATACGACAGATGTATGTGAATAGGTGTGATGGGGTACTCACCACTAGCTGTACAAGGGGAAACCGGAACCCTAAGTGTAGCTTATAACCGTGAACGTTTTGTTTATCTGTGCCCCATACACTGTACCTTTGGATCGGTGCACATTACGTAAACAGTTTTGTCGCTGCCAACTCCATGATCCGGTTTCCCGACAGATCGGCCATATCTATTGCACCAAGCAAGACCTATGTCTCCCATCCAACCGCGCGCCAAGGCCGTCGTGGATGGATTGCCTTTCCCTGCCCGCCTGCAACACCCGCCGAGTTCTGCACCACGCGCCAGGACTCTTTGGCGCCAGGCAGGCAGCTGGAGCGAAGTATCTAATCGACAGGAGAGTATGTAGAACATATCGGTGTGAATGATGGATGGATCCTGGATTTTAGAGGGGCACTCACCGCTAGCTGTTTGTTTAAGGGGAAACCAAAACCCTAAGTCTATCTAGCGTTTTGTTTATCTGTGCCCAATAAACCTGGCCCCACACCATGCCCTAGATATTGTATTAAGGCATCTGTGTGCCAAGTCTACCGGCCTAGGTACGACGATAACCGTGTGTAGGAGGGCTGGGCTGGTTTCACACCTAAGCTGCAAAGGCACAGGGGTGCACAGGGGCGAAACGCGTGCCACTGCCGTACGAGTAAAGTTCGCAGCATCTGATCACACCATGCCCTAGGTATTGTATTAAGGCATCTGTGTGCCAAGTCTACCGGCCTAGGTCCGACGATAACCGTGTGTAGGAGGGCTGGGCTGGTTTCACACCTCAGCTGCAAAGGCACAGGGGTGCACAGGGGCGAAACGCGTGCCACTGCCGTACGAGTAAAGTTCGCAGCATCTGATCACACCATGCCCTAGATATTGTATCAAGGCATCTGTGTGCCAAGTCTACCGGCCTAGGTACGACGATAACCGTGTGTAGGAGGGCTGGGCTGGTTTCACACCTCAGCTGCAAAGGCACAGGGGTGCAAAGGGGTGAAACGCGTGCCACTGCCGTACGAGTAAAGTTCGCAGCATCTGATCACACCATGCCCTAGGTATTGTATTAAGGCAGCTGTGTGCCAAGTCTACCCGCCTAGGTACGACGATAACCGTGTGTAGGAGGGCTGGGCTGGTTTCACACCTCAGCTGCAAAGGCACAGGAGTGCAAAGGGGCGAAACGCGTGCCACTGCCGTACGAGTAAAGTTCGCAGCATCTGATCACACCATGCCCTAGGTATTGTATTGAGGCATCTGTGTGCCAAGTCTACCGGCCTAGGTCCGACGATAACCGTGTGTAGGAGGGCTGGGCTGGTTTCACACCTCAGCTGCAAAGGCACAGGGGTGCAAAGGGGCGAAACGCGTGCCACTGCCGTACGAGTAAAGTTCGCAGCATCTGATCACACCATGCCCTAGATATTGTATAAAGGCATCTGTGCGCCAAATCTACCGGCCTAGGTCCGACAATAACCGTGTGTAGGAGGGCTGGGCTGGTTTCACACCTCAGCTGCAAAGGCACAGGGGTGCAAAGGGGCGAAACGCGTGCCACTGCCGTACGAGTAAAGTTCGCAGCATCTGATCACACCATGCCCTAGGTATTGTATAAAGGCATCTGTGGGCCAAGTCTACCGGCCTAGGTCCGACGATAACCGTGTGTAGGAGGGCTGGGCTGGTTTCACACCTCAGCTGCAAAGGCACAGGGGTGCACAGGGGCGAAACGCGTGCCACTGCCGTACGAGTAAAGTTCGCAGCATCTGATCACACCATGCCCTAGGTATTGTATTAAGGCATCTGTGTGCCAAGTCTACCGGCCTAGGTCCGACGATAACCGTGTGTAGGAGGGCTGGGCTGGTTTCACACCTCAGCTGCAAAGGCACAGGGGTGCACATGGGCGAAACGCGTGCCACTGCCGTACGAGTAAAGTTCGCAGCATCTGATCACACCATGCCCTAGATATTGTATCAAGGCATCTGTGTGCCAAGTCTACCGGCCTAGGTACGACGATAACCGTGTGTAGGAGGGCTGGGCTGGTTTCACACCTCAGCTGCAAAGGCACAGGGGTGCACAGGGGCGAAACGCGTGCCACTGCCGTACGAGTAAAGTTCGCAGCATCTGATCACACCATGCCCTAGATATTGTATTAAGGCATCTGTGTGCCAAGTCTACCGGCCTAGGTACGACGATAACCGTGTGTAGGAGGGCTGGGCTGGTTTCACACCTCAGTTGCAAAGGCACAGGGGTGCAAAGGGGCGAAACGCGTGCCACTGCCGTACGAGTAAAGTTCGCAGCATCTGATCACACCATGCCCTAGATATTGTATTAAGGCATCTGTGTGCCAAGTCTACCGGCCTAGGTACGACGATAACCGTGTGTAGGAGGGCTGGGCTGGTTTCACACCTCAGCTGCAAAGGCACAGGGGTGCACAGGGGCGAAACGCGTGCCACTGCCGTACGAGTAAAGTTCGCAGCATCTGATCACACCATGCCCTAGATATTGTATTAAGGCATCTGTGTGCCAAGTCTACCGGCCTAGGTACGACGATAACCGTGTGTAGGAGGGCTGGGCTGGTTTCACACCTCAGTTGCAAAGGCACAGGGGTGCAAAGGGGCGAAACGCGTGCCACTGCCGTACGAGTAAAGTTCGCAGCATCTGATCACACCATGCCCTAGATATTGTATAAAGGCATCTGTGCGCCAAATCTACCGGCCTAGGTCCGACAATAACCGTGTGTAGGAGGGCTGGGCTGGTTTCACACCTCAGCTGCAAAGGCACAGGGGTGCAAAGGGGCGAAACGCGTGCCACTGCCGTACGAGTAAAGTTCGCAGCATCTGATCACACCATGCCCTAGGTATTGTATAAAGGCATCTGTGGGCCAAGTCTACCGGCCTAGGTCCGACGATAACCGTGTGTAGGAGGGCTGGGCTGGTTTCACACCTCAGCTGCAAAGGCACAGGGGTGCACAGGGGCGAAACGCGTGCCACTGCCGTACGAGTAAAGTTCGCAGCATCTGATCACACCATGCCCTAGGTATTGTATTAAGGCATCTGTGTGCCAAGTCTACCGGCCTAGGTCCGACGATAACCGTGTGTAGGAGGGCTGGGCTGGTTTCACACCTCAGCTGCAAAGGCACAGGGGTGCACATGGGCGAAACGCGTGCCACTGCCGTACGAGTAAAGTTCGCAGCATCTGATCACACCATGCCCTAGATATTGTATCAAGGCATCTGTGTGCCAAGTCTACCGGCCTAGGTACGACGATAACCGTGTGTAGGAGGGCTGGGCTGGTTTCACACCTCAGCTGCAAAGGCACAGGGGTGCACAGGGGCGAAACGCGTGCCACTGCCGTACGAGTAAAGTTCGCAGCATCTGATCACACCATGCCCTAGATATTGTATTAAGGCATCTGTGTGCCAAGTCTACCGGCCTAGGTACGACGATAACCGTGTGTAGGAGGGCTGGGCTGGTTTCACACCTCAGCTGCAAAGGCACAGGGGTGCACAGGGGCGAAACGCGTGCCACTGCCGTACGAGTAAAGTTCGCAGCATCTGATCACACCATGCCCTAGATATTGTATTAAGGCATCTGTGTGCCAAGTCTACCGGCCTAGGTACGACGATAACCGTGTGTAGGAGGGCTGGGCTGGTTTCACACCTCAGTTGCAAAGGCACAGGGGTGCAAAGGGGCGAAACGCGTGCCACTGCCGTACGAGTAAAGTTCGCAGCATCTGATCACACCATGCCCTAGATATTGTATTAAGGCATCTGTGTGCCAAGTCTACCGGCCTAGGTACGACGATAACCGTGTGTAGGAGGGCTGGGCTGGTTTCACACCTCAGCTGCAAAGGCACAGGGGTGCACAGGGGCGAAACGCGTGCCACTGCCGTACGAGTAAAGTTCGCAGCATCTGATCACACCATGCCCTAGATATTGTATTAAGGCATCTGTGTGCCAAGTCTACCGGCCTAGGTACGACGATAACCGTGTGTAGGAGGGCTGGGCTGGTTTCACACCTCAGCTGCAAAGGCACAGGGGTGCACAGGGGCGAAACGCGTGCCACTGCCGTACGAGTAAAGTTCGCAGCATCTGATCACACCATGCCCTAGATATTGTATTAAGGCATCTGTGTGCCAAGTCTACCGGCCTAGGTACGACGATAACCGTGTGTAGGAGGGCTGGGCTGGTTTCACACCTCAGTTGCAAAGGCACAGGGGTGCAAAGGGGCGAAACGCGTGCCACTGCCGTACGAGTAAAGTTCGCAGCATCTGATCACACCATGCCCTAGATATTGTATAAAGGCATCTGTGGGCCAAGTCTACCGGCCTAGGTCCGACAATAACCGTGTGTAGGAGGGCTGGGCTGGTTTCACACCTCAGCTGCAAAGGCACAGGGGTGCAAAGGGGCGAAACGCGTGCCACTGCCGTACGAGTAAAGTTCGCAGCATCTGATCACACCATGCCCTAGGTATTGTATAAAGGCATCTGTGGGCCAAGTCTACCGGCCTAGGTCCGACGATAACCGTGTGTAGGAGGGCTGGGCTGGTTTCACACCTCAGCTGCAAAGGCACAGGGGTGCAAAGGGGCGAAACGCGTGCCACTGCCGTACGAGTAAAGTTCGCAGCATCTGATCACACCATGCCCTAGATATTGTATTAAGGCATCTGTGTGCCAAGTCTACCGGCCTAGGTACGACGATAACCGTGTGTAGGAGGGCTGGGCTGGTTTCACACCTCAGCTGCAAAGGCACAGGGGTGCACAGGGGCGAAACGCGTGCCACTGCCGTACGAGTAAAGTTCGCAGCATCTGATCACACCATGCCCTAGATATTGTATTAAGGCATCTGTGTGCCAAGTCTACCGGCCTAGGTACGACGATAACCGTGTGTAGGAGGGCTGGGCTGGTTTCACACCTCAGTTGCAAAGGCACAGGGGTGCAAAGGGGCGAAACGCGTGCCACTGCCGTACGAGTAAAGTTCGCAGCATCTGATCACACCATGCCCTAGATATTGTATAAAGGCATCTGTGCGCCAAATCTACCGGCCTAGGTCCGACAATAACCGTGTGTAGGAGGGCTGGGCTGGTTTCACACCTCAGCTGCAAAGGCACAGGGGTGCAAAGGGGCGAAACGCGTGCCACTGCCGTACGAGTAAAGTTCGCAGCATCTGATCACACCATGCCCTAGGTATTGTATAAAGGCATCTGTGGGCCAAGTCTACCGGCCTAGGTCCGACGATAACCGTGTGTAGGAGGGCTGGGCTGGTTTCACACCTCAGCTGCAAAGGCACAGGGGTGCACAGGGGCGAAACGCGTGCCACTGCCGTACGAGTAAAGTTCGCAGCATCTGATCACACCATGCCCTAGGTATTGTATTAAGGCATCTGTGTGCCAAGTCTACCGGCCTAGGTCCGACGATAACCGTGTGTAGGAGGGCTGGGCTGGTTTCACACCTCAGCTGCAAAGGCACAGGGGTGCACATGGGCGAAACGCGTGCCACTGCCGTACGAGTAAAGTTCGCAGCATCTGATCACACCATGCCCTAGATATTGTATAAAGGCATCTGTGGGCCAAGTCTACCGGCCTAGGTCCGACAATAACCGTGTGTAGGAGGGCTGGGCTGGTTTCACACCTCAGCTGCAAAGGCACAGGGGTGCAAAGGGGCGAAACGCGTGCCACTGCCGTACGAGTAAAGTTCGCAGCATCTGATCACACCATGCCCTAGATATTGTATCAAGGCATCTGTGGGCCAAGTCTACCGGCCTAGGTCCGACGATAACCGTGTGTAGGAGGGCTGGGCTGGTTTCACACCTCAGCTGCAAAGGCACAGGGGTGCACAGGGGCGAAACGCGTGCCACTGCCGTACGAGTAAAGTTCGCAGCATCTGATCACACCATGCCCTAGATATTGTATTAAGGCATCTGTGTGCCAAGTCTACCGGCCTAGGTACGACGATAACCGTGTGTAGGAGGGCTGGGCTGGTTTCACACCTCAGTTGCAAAGGCACAGGGGTGCAAAGGGGCGAAACGCGTGCCACTGCCGTACGAGTAAAGTTCGCAGCATCTGATCACACCATGCCCTAGATATTGTATTAAGGCATCTGTGTGCCAAGTCTACCGGCCTAGGTACGACGATAACCGTGTGTAGGAGGGCTGGGCTGGTTTCACACCTCAGCTGCAAAGGCACAGGGGTGCACAGGGGCGAAACGCGTGCCACTGCCGTACGAGTAAAGTTCGCAGCATCTGATCACACCATGCCCTAGATATTGTATTAAGGCATCTGTGTGCCAAGTCTACCGGCCTAGGTACGACGATAACCGTGTGTAGGAGGGCTGGGCTGGTTTCACACCTCAGCTGCAAAGGCACAGGGGTGCACAGGGGCGAAACGCGTGCCACTGCCGTACGAGTAAAGTTCGCAGCATCTGATCACACCATGCCCTAGATATTGTATTAAGGCATCTGTGTGCCAAGTCTACCGGCCTAGGTACGACGATAACCGTGTGTAGGAGGGCTGGGCTGGTTTCACACCTCAGTTGCAAAGGCACAGGGGTGCAAAGGGGCGAAACGCGTGCCACTGCCGTACGAGTAAAGTTCGCAGCATCTGATCACACCATGCCCTAGATATTGTATAAAGGCATCTGTGGGCCAAGTCTACCGGCCTAGGTCCGACAATAACCGTGTGTAGGAGGGCTGGGCTGGTTTCACACCTCAGCTGCAAAGGCACAGGGGTGCAAAGGGGCGAAACGCGTGCCACTGCCGTACGAGTAAAGTTCGCAGCATCTGATCACACCATGCCCTAGGTATTGTATAAAGGCATCTGTGGGCCAAGTCTACCGGCCTAGGTCCGACGATAACCGTGTGTAGGAGGGCTGGGCTGGTTTCACACCTCAGCTGCAAAGGCACAGGGGTGCACAGGGGCGAAACGCGTGCCACTGCCGTACGAGTAAAGTTCGCAGCATCTGATCACACCATGCCCTAGGTATTGTATTAAGGCATCTGTGTGCCAAGTCTACCGGCCTAGGTCCGACGATAACCGTGTGTAGGAGGGCTGGGCTGGTTTCACACCTCAGCTGCAAAGGCACAGGGGTGCACATGGGCGAAACGCGTGCCACTGCCGTACGAGTAAAGTTCGCAGCATCTGATCACACCATGCCCTAGATATTGTATCAAGGCATCTGTGTGCCAAGTCTACCGGCCTAGGTACGACGATAACCGTGTGTAGGAGGGCTGGGCTGGTTTCACACCTCAGCTGCAAAGGCACAGGGGTGCACAGGGG
Organism: Pleodorina starrii; assembly: GCA_030267565.1. Classification (NCBI taxonomy): domain Eukaryota; kingdom Viridiplantae; phylum Chlorophyta; class Chlorophyceae; order Chlamydomonadales; family Volvocaceae; genus Pleodorina; species Pleodorina starrii. The sequence continues at coordinate 3,066,202 of BRXU01000014.1, forward strand.
CGAAACGCGTGCCACTGCCGTACGAGTAAAGTTCGCAGCATCTGATCACACCATGCCCTAGATATTGTATTAAGGCATCTGTGTGCCAAGTCTACCGGCCTAGGTACGACGATAACCATGTGTAGGAGGGCTGGGCTGGTTTCACACCTCAGCTGCAAAGGCACAGGGGTGCACAGGGGCGAAACGCGTGCCACTGCCGTACGAGTAAAGTTCGCAGCATCTGATCACACCATGCCCTAGATATTGTATTAAGGCATCTGTGTGCCAAGTCTACCGGCCTAGGTACGACGATAACCGTGTGTAGGAGGGCTGGGCTGGTTTCACACCTCAGTTGCAAAGGCACAGGGGTGCAAAGGGGCGAAACGCGTGCCACTGCCGTACGAGTAAAGTTCGCAGCATCTGATCACACCATGCCCTAGATATTGTATTAAGGCATCTGTGTGCCAAGTCTACCGGCCTAGGTACGACGATAACCGTGTGTAGGAGGGCTGGGCTGGTTTCACACCTCAGCTGCAAAGGCACAGGGGTGCACAGGGGCGAAACGCGTGCCACTGCCGTACGAGTAAAGTTCGCAGCATCTGATCACACCATGCCCTAGATATTGTATTAAGGCATCTGTGTGCCAAGTCTACCGGCCTAGGTACGACGATAACCGTGTGTAGGAGGGCTGGGCTGGTTTCACACCTCAGTTGCAAAGGCACAGGGGTGCAAAGGGGCGAAACGCGTGCCACTGCCGTACGAGTAAAGTTCGCAGCATCTGATCACACCATGCCCTAGATATTGTATTAAGGCATCTGTGTGCCAAGTCTACCGGCCTAGGTACGACGATAACCGTGTGTAGGAGGGCTGGGCTGGTTTCACACCTCAGCTGCAAAGGCACAGGGGTGCAAAGGGGCGAAACGCGTGCCACTGCCGTACGAGTAAAGTTCGCAGCATCTGATCACACCATGCCCTAGGTATTGTATTAAGGCATCTGTGTGCCAAGTCTACCGGCCTAGGTACGACGATAACCGTGTGTAGGAGGGCTGGGCTGGTTTCACACCTCAGCTGCAAAGGCACAGGGGTGCACAGGGGCGAAACGCGTGCCACTGCCGTACGAGTAAAGTTCGCAGCATCTGATCACACCATGCCCTAGGTATTGTATAAAGGCATCTGTGGGCCAAGTCTACCGGCCTAGGTCCGACGATAACCGTGTGTAGGAGGGCTGGGCTGGTTTCACACCTCAGCTGCAAAGGCACAGGGGTGCAAAGGGGCGAAACGCGTGCCACTGCCGTACGAGTAAAGTTCGCAGCATCTGATCACACCATGCCCTAGATATTGTATAAAGGCATCTGTGTGCCAAGTCTACCGGCCTAGGTACGACGATAACCGTGTGTAGGAGGGCTGGGCTGGTTTCACACCTCAGTTGCAAAGGCACAGGGGTGCAAAGGGGCGAAACGCGTGCCACTGCCGTACGAGTAAAGTTCGCAGCATCTGATCACACCATGCCCTAGATATTGTATTAAGGCATCTGTGCGCCAAATCTACCGGCCTAGGTCCGACGATAACCGTGTGTAGGAGGGCTGGGCTGGTTTCACACCTCAGCTGCAAAGGCACAGGGGTGCACAGGGGCGAAACGCGTGCCACTGCCGTACGAGTAAAGTTCGCAGCATCTGATCACACCATGCCCTAGATATTGTATTAAGGCATCTGTGTGCCAAGTCTACCGGCCTAGGTACGACGATAACCGTGTGTAGGAGGGCTGGGCTGGTTTCACACCTCAGTTGCAAAGGCACAGGGGTGCAAAGGGGCGAAACGCGTGCCACTGCCGTACGAGTAAAGTTCGCAGCATCTGATCACACCATGCCCTAGGTATTGTATTAAGGCATCTGTGTGCCAAGTCTACCGGCCTAGGTACGACGATAACCGTGTGTAGGAGGGCTGGGCTGGTTTCACACCTCAGTTGCAAAGGCACAGGGGTGCAAAGGGGCGAAACGCGTGCCACTGCCGTACGAGTAAAGTTCGCAGCATCTGATCACACCATGCCCTAGATATTGTATTAAGGCATCTGTGTGCCAAGTCTACCGGCCTAGGTCCGACGATAACCGTGTGTAGGAGGGCTGGGCTGGTTTCACACCTCAGCTGCAAAGGCACAGGGGTGCACAGGGGCGAAACGCGTGCCACTGCCGTACGAGTAAAGTTCGCAGCATCTGATCACACCATGCCCTAGATATTGTATTAAGGCATCTGTGTGCCAAGTCTACCGGCCTAGGTACGACGATAACCGTGTGTAGGAGGGCTGGGCTGGTTTCACACCTCAGTTGCAAAGGCACAGGGGTGCAAAGGGGCGAAACGCGTGCCACTGCCGTACGAGTAAAGTTCGCAGCATCTGATCACACCATGCCCTAGGTATTGTATTAAGGCATCTGTGTGCCAAGTCTACCGGCCTAGGTCCGACGATAACCGTGTGTAGGAGGGCTGGGCTGGTTTCACACCTCAGTTGCAAAGGCACAGGGGTGCAAAGGGGCGAAACGCGTGCCACTGCCGTACGAGTAAAGTTCGCAGCATCTGATCACACCATGCCCTAGATATTGTATTAAGGCATCTGTGTGCCAAGTCTACCGGCCTAGGTACGACGATAACCGTGTGTAGGAGGGCTGGGCTGGTTTCACACCTCAGCTGCAAAGGCACAGGGGTGCAAAGGGGCGAAACGCGTGCCACTGCCGTACGAGTAAAGTTCGCAGCATCTGATCACACCATGCCCTAGATATTGTATTAAGGCATCTGTGTGCCAAGTCTACCGGCCTAGGTACGACGATAACCGTGTGTAGGAGGGCTGGGCTGGTTTCACACCTCAGTTGCAAAGGCACAGGGGTGCAAAGGGGCGAAACGCGTGCCACTGCCGTACGAGTAAAGTTCGCAGCATCTGATCACACCATGCCCTAGGTATTGTATTAAGGCATCTGTGTGCCAAGTCTACCGGCCTAGGTACGACGATAACCGTGTGTAGGAGGGCTGGGCTGGTTTCACACCTCAGCTGCAAAGGCACAGGGGTGCAAAGGGGCGAAACGCGTGCCACTGCCGTACGAGTAAAGTTCGCAGCATCTGATCACACCATGCCCTAGGTACTGTATTAAGGCATCTGTGTGCCAAGTCTACGGGCCTAGGTCCGACGATAACCGTGTGTAGGAGGGCTGGGCTGCTGGAAGCACCCGGACCCCCTGCACAACAGTTGGCATACCTCGCCATTCTCAATTTGATTTGCTGGCAACTGATTACAGGGGACACCCCCGCACCACTCCTCGCAGTCGGCATCCTCCCTATCTCACGGGGCCTGCAGGCCACACCACTATTAGCACGCCGCGTGCACGGCCACGTCTGCGCCTGTGCCCTCGCCGGGCTTCTCACACACGTTCCAAGCACGAACCAAGGCATGATGGTGCCCCTCGTAACGGCGCTCGCTCTGCTAGTCTTGGACAACCCGAAGGCGACCCGCCTCAGCCGCCCCCGGCATGAGCCCCAATACGGAGGGCCTGACGAGGGCACGACACGCCACGCTGCAACACCCGCCCACACCACCGGCACAAACAACGCGCCGCGACGCCCAGAAGACGTCCCCTGGCCGCCACCTGCACACCCGCCCGCACAGGAAACACCCACCTACCACGAAAGGCAACGAGCGCAGATGTGCATGATTCACGCCATCAACAACCTGCTCGGGGGCCCGTACATCGACCCACCCCACGTACTAAGCTACTGTCGTACCATGACAACACACATGCAGCAGCAAGGCCTCCATGCGGCGGCCGCCATCTGGAAGCACGCGCACAACCCCAGCACGGGCCACTTCTCCACCATAGTGCTGAACCACTACCTGCGCCACAACGTACGGATCCGCGACGCCAGCGGCAATACGCTCCCCGACACACACATCGCATCAGTGAGCACCGAGCTTCCGATACGCAAAGGGGACCAGCTCCACACCCTCTGGGCACAACTCCCCCCCCACGCCCAAAGCTGGGGTTTCATAGTGCATCTCGAAGGCCATGCCGTAGCAGTCCGAAGGCAACACACGCATTGGTTCATTATCGACTCGCAATCACCGCGCCCGACACAGCTGACAACCCATTGGCCCCTCGCCCACGGCACTATCTACTGCCTCCAACGCCGGCACAACAACGCCCCGTGTCAAACACATGTCGACCTCCGGAATGTCACGCCACCTGAGCAATGGATCGCAGCCCTGACGACCAACACACAGAACGGACCTAACCGACCCGCCGCCGTCACCACGGACACGACGGAACAACACCCGACTGGCCACGACACACGCACACTACCGGAACCCACCCCCGCCGTAGCGCCCCCCTCGCCTTCTTACGAGGTGAGAGCGCGTGTAGAACACGCGGCACCCCGGTACACCGCCGCCAGCCCAGATCCCACCCCGATGGAGGTTGACGACGCGGGGCCCCCCGGATCCGAGGCACACATGCAACCAACGGAATCCGGGAGCCCAGAGAGCCGCCCGGCACGAACTCCCGCCGACCCCAGCCCCATGGACACCGACGACGCGGAACTTGAAGCGGAAACCCCGCAGCCTCCGCAAGATACTGACGAAGCCGCGGGGCCCCCGCGGCCCGCGCAGCAAGACGTCCCCACGCCCCGTAGAGCAGCCGCGAATGCTCCTGAAGCGCGCCACGCCGACACGAGACGGGCCGCCAGGCGCGCCCCCGCTCCAGAAGCCGCGGCACCTGCACGCACCAGCAGAAAGCGGACCAGAAGGAAGGTGGGGCCCGTGCCTGCAACCCACACCATCACATATCACCTGCGCCGCATGCTAGGCCTCCCCATTCGAGCGGGCCGCGACCGCACGGCCGCCGACGCACCTGAAGGAGCTGAAACAACTCAGGCACCGCAACATATCCTACCCGACCCGGCCCCCGACCCGGTACGAACGGCGGCGTACGGCACGACGCGCCCTGCTCCGGAACAGAATGCAACACGCCCACGCCCACGCAAGCGCCCTGCGGAAAGCTCCCCCCCTGCACAGTCCCGCCCTAAACCAAAAACAGGACCTCAGCAACAACACATGACGAAGTACGCCCACCCCAAACAGCCAAGGGCGGACGCTCCCGTCGCACCTGCCAAAACGCCAGAGCAGACAGCCAGCGAGCCGCCCCCGGCCGCACCAGGAGCACCACCGACCGGCTATCTCAAACTCGTTACGATGAACACGCGAGGCCTGCAAGGGCACCGTGAGGGAATTTTGCGCCTAGTCGACGACCACAAGCCAGATGTGCTGGTGCTCACCGAAACCAAGCTAAGCGCCCATCATCGTCGCGCTATTGCCAGCACGAAGCAAAGCATGCAGCCATACCAGACCTACCTGAGCAATCGCCCGCATGTTGCCGATCGCGCCAACCGCGAGGCAGGCGTCCTGATCGGAGTGGCGGAGCGCCTCAGTAGACAGGGCAGCGCCACCGCAGAACCTATACCCACTGAACTGGAAGGGTACATAGGGCATGTACGTATAGCCCCCCCGGCCAGCTCAACCCTCCACATCATAGGGGTATACTGTCCATCCGACTCCACCACACGGCAGAAAATATACGAATATGGGCGAGCGGCCTCGGCGCAAGCCAAAGCGAAGGGTGAGCACCTGATCATGGCGGGCGATTGGAATGCCGTGCTCAAAGCGAGTGACCGGTCGACAGGTATCTGCAACACGGATGACAGGGCGCACCGATGCTTCTCGACGGAGAACGACCTGCAACCAGTCCACACCATGCGACGAGAATACACCTACACTCAGACGCAACTCGGACTCGACACCCACCTGAGCCGCATCGATGACGTCCTCCTTGCTCCCCAAACCACCGCCGCTGTGGCCAAGGAGGGCAATGCGTACGAACAAGTGTATGATTGTGGAGGCAACTTCGACCACCGACCGCTGTGTACCCTCCTCCCCCTAGCGGGACTCCGCCTCTTCCCTGCCCCCGCTGCCCGGCCCCCCACAGACCTAAACCCCAGCTCATGGAGCCGCATCCAGCTGCCCATCCTCAAAGAAAGCAAAGACAAAGCACGCATGGAAATGGAGGCGACACTCACGGGCGCAATTACCCACCTGCTGGACGCTCTCCGCCCCGCGCACGAGACCATCACAGCCGCCTCCACCCAAATGGAGCGCGCCGCGGGCAAGGACCAGGCGCGGACGATCCTTGGCCACCTGCGCAATCACGCGGCCGTGCAAGCCACGAATATCACTTCCCTAAGCCAAGAGCTTGGGACGCTCATGCTGCAATGCCTCGGCATCCTCGAAAGTCACTGCCAACAAAAACCCTCCCGCTCAGGGACATTGCACGCGCGACGGGGCATTGGCAGGCGCCTGACCCGTTTATATGATGAACACAAAGCACTGAAACGCGACCTCACGCAAGCACTGCACCCGCCGGGCCCCCCCCCCAACCCGACGAAAGCGACCCAACAACCCTCATCACGGCACCCCCAGGAGGCAATGCCGGTCCCGAAAGCCACAGATCAGACCCCCGACCCACCTGAAACTGGTACCGCCCGCCAACCACAAGGCCCGGGGGACCCATGGGACAACCTTGAAACCCGCGACCTGCGCACCGCGATCCGGAGCAAGGGGGACGAAATCAGGAAGGTGGTTAATGAGACGCGCAAACTGCACATGTGCAGAGCAAGCAGGCGGCTTCAACGCCTTCTCACAAAGAAGCCAAAGCAGGCGCACAGGCAAATCCTGGAGCCTGACGATCAACCGCGAGGTATCGCGGCTATCCGACACCCCGAGGACGGGCACCTGTGCACGGATTCCGAAGGCATTCTCGACGCGCTACACACGCACTTCGCCCTCCTAGCCAGGCCAGTCTCCGGTCCCCGCACAGGCAAATACCTCCCAGGCGAGGCCCCACGCAAATACCCCTGGGAAGAGGCTGGGGCCCCTGACCCACTCAGACAAGGCCTTGCACGCTGGGACGGCGCACCCCCGTCCCTCCTCCCCGGAATCCTCGACCCATGCAATTTTCGCACCTGCCTGAGCCACCTCGCCCGCAACAAAGCCCCCGGGCCGGACGGCCTGCCCAATGAACTCCTCCAAACCCTCCCAGACGACCTCCAGACCGCAATACACCACCTGATCACCGTAATGTGGGTCAAAGCCGAAATCCCCCCCCACTGGACACAATCCGACACGGTCCTCATCCCCAAGAAAGGAGACCCACTTCTTATTAAGAACAAACGCCCGATCGCCCTGGCCAACACCCTCTACAAGCTGTACACCAGCCACATCACACTAAACATCGTAACTTACAGCGAACAAGCCCACATCTTTACCGAGGCCCAGGAAGGGTACCTCCGGCAGCGCAATACAGAACGGCAAATCCAGAACGTGCTGCACGCTATCGAAGACGCGGGTCTTACGGGGCGCGACCTGTTCCTCCTTTATATCGATTTCACTTCCGCGTTCAACACCATCGATCATGATAAACTGCTTATGATCATGTACGACCTGGGCTACCCAGATGACCTCATCGAAGTGGTTGCGAACCTGTACTCGCACGCCGCGACACGCATACGAACCGAGCACGGATGCACTGCGAACATTGCGATCGAGCGCGGAACGATCCAGGGAGACACGCTGTCACCCGTCCTGTTCATTATCTACATGGAACCCCTCCTACGATGGCTGCACAGTGGCGGCAGGGGGTACCGATATGGCTGCCTCCGGGCGGAAGAAAACGATCGCCATCACTTCAGCTCGGGGGCATTCGCTGACGACCTAGTTATCCTTACGAACGCGGTATCGGATCTGCGGCTCCAATGCTCAAAAATTGAACGGTATGCGAGGTGGGGGGCCCTCAAGGTCAACGTGAGCAAGTGCCAGATACAAGGCATACTCCATGGTCGCGCGCGCTCGGACAAGGATCTGAGTAGAGGCCCCGGCACACAAAAATACCAGACCGCCCTGGAACGCCTTCTGAAAAACCAAATTCGAATAGACGACACGCCTATCCCGTACGCACCCCCCACGCAGCCGTACAAGTATCTGGGAGTACACATTACCCCCACGCTAGACTGGGCAGAACAAGTGGCCTATGTGCGAGCCGAGGTTGACAGACGAGGACGGGGCATTCAGAGCTCCCTCGCGACCCCCGACCAACGCATCAACATGATCAGAACCCTCATACACCCCTTCGTGGCGTACAGCCTGCCCACCATGGCGTACACCCCACAAGACATTGCCAGTTTCGATGCGCAAATCGCGGGCACAGCCAAACGCAGCTACGGACTCAAGATGGGCTTCCCCACCCGCGCCATTCTCAACCCGACCGCGAGGCTCGGCCTGGGGGTTGGCACCGTACGCACCTTATACGCCGTCCGGGCGGCAAAGACCCTCGTCCTCTCCCTCAATGATGACGGCCGTCTCGGAGCGGTGACCAGAGCTCTCCTCCACCTGCAAAGTCGATACATGGGCACCGTACCGGCACATGAACTCAAACGGGAATGCAAATTCTACACCACACTGAAACAGCTCGCTCTCGTGAGGGAGGCGGGGATTGAACTCACGGACAAAGGGACAGCATACGAAACGACAATGAGCAGCCTCGCCCACCTGATCGGATCTCTCAACCCAGCGGCCGAACCCAAGGCGCTTGCGCTCCTCTTCCGATGCGTACAACCTCTGCTTGAGCTGGGTCTCGACCTCCGGGCCCTGAGGGATCAGAACACGGGCACGCACATCATCACCACTGATCAGCTGCAACTAATCGGAGGCCGGAACGTGGGATCGCGCCATAGGATAGCCCTGAACCAGCTCAGCCTCGCCATGAATGCCGACCCCAGCGTGCGGGCTCGGGCACCCAGATACCGCGGATCCACATCTCTACCCCCCGAGCTGCGGCTCATTCCAGACAACCCCGGCCTGACCGGCCTAACCGACGAAACGGCTGGACCCAAACCCATACCGTACGGACGCATAACAAAGTACCTCGCCCCAAAGCCCCGTGACCCGGTCGAAGCCATGCAAACCGCACACGCCGACACAGCCCCCACACCCCCAGGCGTGACAATCACCGACGAGGCGACCCAACCGACGCCGCCCGGGGGCGCGACGGCAGATCCCACCACACGACGCTCGACGCCTAGATGTCACGCCCGGCAACACCAGCCACGGCGGCTAACCGACCGTGACCGCCTCAAAGCATACCTTTTACGTCAAAACCTCAAGCCGGTAACGGGCATCGTGGACACCGACGCCATCGGCTGGAACCCCCGACACACCCCACTCACCATCCAACATTGCGAAGAGCTCCTACGCCACCCGCACCACAAGGGCCTGCTAACCAGGGTCGGCTCCGCCGAACGGCTCCTCCAGATGCTGCTGGGCGAGGAACCATGGCCTGCGGAGGTCCCGGCGCGGTATGGAATCAGTATCACGCAATTCCTCTTCGGAGACCAGGAAAGGGTGGCGTGCATCAATGCAGAAATACGTAAACGGGTCGCCGTCGACAAACCGACCCCAAAGAGGCAGCGCACAATCCACCCACCGAACCAAGGCACCCACCGCACCTACTACCTGGTCGACTGGGAACGCACGGCAGTAACCAAAGGAGCCCTCGCCCTCTACGCTGCCAACGGATACCACCCCCAGGCGATACACCCCCATGCGCCTCCCAACGGCACACCACCGCAGGTGGGCCTAGTCGAAGTAGACTGGGCGCCCACTCAAGACGAGGGCACGCGTCTGGCCCAACAAGATAACTGGATCGAACTGCTCAATGCATTCCGGGATCGACGCGCTCAGGAAGCCGGACATGACCCGGGGCGCGCGGCGGAGACACGCGACAAGCACCTGACGGAAAGGCAACAACAAGGTCGATGGGAAACCGAATGCCTAAACACGACCCGAGGGCAGCGCCTTCTCAGACAGTTTGTCGAAATCAACGTCCAACCGGGAAACCCGGACAAGGACATCTACCCCACAGGGCGTTACACTATCCAGATCGGCAAACACAACGGCCCCCTCTGCGGAACACCCTGGGAGGGTGACGGGGACATACCTGAAGGACTGCAGACCATCGGACTGGCCCTCGTCTACGGCCCCCAAGGTAACTGTGTAGGCCAAATCTCCGTCTGTCGTCTCCGCAGCCTGTGGTACAGGTACCAAGACGCGCAGCAGAACCGCCCGGCAGACCATGCCCGACTCGCCGCCAGGGGCGGCTTTGCGGAAGACGTCGCACGCCTCCTCCTGCGGTACCGGAACGGCGGGGGCACCAAACTGCAACCCGTCAAAGCGGCAAACGAGCGCCGGCTGCCCGAAGCACTTATGAAGCGCCTCACGACCGCGCTCGGCGCCACAACCGAACGCTTTGCATCCCCCCTCAATGTAGCCGACTGCGTAGATACATACTATTCACGCTTTTCAGAGGACCAGCTCTTTGGGGCGAACCACGATGCATATACGCAGCCATTCACAGGCCTCTCCATCGCCCACCCCGAGCCTACGCCGGAGGAGGGGCATCACGCCCTAAGATGGGCCTTGGGATGGGCCGAGACAGTACGGTCTGAGAGCACACCCACCGCCACCCTCCTCCTGCTGCCCACGGCTCGAACGGCGCCATATACCCGTTACCTCACCCACCCGCTGGTCACTATGATCGGCAGAATCGACGCGTTCACGGGCACAGCCAGTCTGTACAGCGAAACCCTTGAAGATACCCCCCAACCCTACCCGATGGGCATCACTCTTCTCTTAGTCAGCAACGCAACTGGTCGAACCCACGCCGAACGCCTCCGTCGGACTCTTGGCATGCCGGCTGCAACCGCCACCCCCATGGAGCCCTCCCACCCCTGGAACCCGCCCCAGTGGGTGCGGAAACGGGTGCGCAGTATGAGCGACCGGCCACCCGCCGCGGCGGTACTCTCCCGTCCGTGCGACAACCTCACCTCTGCTGAGCGAAAGGCCGTCTTCCGGACATTCCACGCCAAACAGTCGCTGCGATACGACTCCCAGAACGCAATCTACACGGACGGATCTGTTCAAAAGGTAAAGGATGGCGACGAGGAACGACAAATACTGGGAGCCGCGGCCGTCGACGCACTCACCAATAAGACGCTCCACATTGATGTAAATGCTGGACATCACGGCTGCCAAACCATCACGAGATGTGAACTAAGTGCCATCCACCAAGCACTCTACATGCGCAGAGGCACGCCTGAGGACAACACCCACTTATCCATCTGGACGGACTCAGCCGCAGCCCTTTACCTAATAAAAAAGATGATCAATAACCCACAGAAACTCCGGCTCAGCAAACATAAGGCCCTGCTTGAGCAGATAGTCACTACTCTTAAAAAGAGAGCAGCATGCAATTTAACAACTTCCCTACTTAAAGTAAAAGCCCACACTGGCGTGAAATATAACGAAGAAGCAGATAAAGCAGCCGTACGGGCCGCGCGAGGCCTTGCAAAGCTCGACCCCGACGCACTGAGCACAACCGAAACATCTGACAATAACCCACGTAACCAATACTGGTGGCTACGGAAGATGCATGGGCCTGAGAAGAATGCTGGGCACTTTGCCAACGACCTCAACCGGGGCATAGAAGCCCTAATGCGTCCGGAAACGCACTCGGGCTACACAAATGAGACAGATTACATGAAGTTTGTTGCCAATACCATACCCGACCTGGACATCAACGCCAGCGCACGCACCCTACAGCGCAAGATAGGCCGACACAAGCACGCCAAACGGTGCTTCGACTACCTGTACGGCCAGCTATGGAACGCCAAGCTCGCGAACCGCTTCAGGAAATCATTGGC